>VDFB02281120.1:0-38129 GCA_007258455.2 Sequoia sempervirens | reverse complement strand
AAGCTCAAACCTTGCATAGTAAAGTGGAGATTTTAACAATGAGTTTCCTTACCCCCTTGTTGACCTTAAGGGTTTTTCAAATACTTTTGGTAGTGTTAGATAAGGCAAATGCAATTAGGGAATGATTGTCCAAATGAAGTAACAGTGGTAATCATAGGTTCAATGTTTCTTCTAGCCATTAATATTGTATAATGGAGGTAGTGGATTGCATGTTTGAGCAATGTTTTGAGACTCACCAAAGATGGGAAAATAGTGAATAATACCTTGTGGACTGCGAAGTAGTGTCAATAAGGTTGAAGGATCTTAAAAACTACAATACCATGAAACAATGAGTCCACTGTAGTAATTAGGTAGTCTATAGGGAATAGTTTGATTTTATAGAAGGATGCTCATGAAAGGAATCTTCAAATGATAGTGAGTGAGCTATTTGAGATCGCGAAACGAGGTGCAATAATTCACCTTTAAAGGAAGTTAGCAAAGGAAAAAATGTGCAAGAAACTGAATCGACACAACAAACAATTCACAATGTTATCTTCCATAATGCCTTGAGTTTGAAGACAAAAATTTCATTGTATCTTCATGAAAGTGGTGAGCTTAATGGTCAATCACTCAGCAACCATGATTTTAAAACATGCTATTGTGCTTATGGAGGCAACATTTTCAGCAAGGCAGTGAGTGGTGGTTTGGAACAATGGCAGGTATGAAGGACTTGCTTTATATGCATACTATGCAGTCTAGCTTAAGACAACATTCTTAGAAGAGATTGAAGGTGGATTATGGAACTTAAGGGTTACCATGAAAAGGATTAAAGCAAAGACTGAGATCTATTTAAAAGCCACGGTCATGAAGATATTAAAGATGTCACATGCAAAAACCTAGTAGTTGGAGTAATGAATACAGTGCCAAAGAGGATAGTGTGTTGGGGCAGATTTAGGAGATCTCCACATTATCTAATTACAGGGAAATACATCATTAATTTATTTTTTTAATTAAAAGAAATCATTCTAAACCCTATATAGGATACATTGATACTTCAAAAGCCTCTGAAGGAATTTCATATTATGCAAATATATGTCAAGTAACATTCATAAGGTTTAGAAAATCTTGATCACTCTCTAGAATAGCCCATTAAACATGGGTTGTGCTTGAATGCACTACATAATTGATATAACACAACCACTCTGCATATCAACCAGAGTTATAGGCTCTTTATTGCAGCAAGAGGTAATCACTCTTCGATCATGCTATAATTACATCCTATCCTGTTAAACTTGAGACAACCTGAATGCACCCAATGATGATTGACACCTACATTATACAACCTGAATTAACTACATTATATGAGTGCCTCCATTTCTATCACAACATAGCCACATTAAACTTGGGTCACACATGAATGCATCCTGTATTTGTTATAGCACAACTGTGCCACATGACCAATACAGTTATGGATCACATAATTACAGTCACAAGAATCGTCTCTGTTAGATCTTATGGTGATTCCACACAACAAAATCTGGACATGAAATTCTCAAAACCCTAACCTCTAAAAATGAAATCGATGAGATGTTGCTTTAAAATATGATTTTCAAACCCGAACTACAAATGACTTCACAACCAATTCCAAAAAATAATGACTACCCTCAACCTGGTGATATCTTCTTGAATTTTTTCTGATTTTTCCCAAGAAAATCGTCCTTAGTTCTCCACAAACTGTCTCAAGTAGAGAAAAACACTGTCGCAATAAATCAGGCACGAACTCACTTTTATTTATGTCGGCCACAATTTGATTTTTTTTAATTTTTCATGTTTGTCGAACATTCGACGAAAATAATAGCCGACATTTCGACGAACGTCGGGGATAAACTTTCAAAAAAATTGGAAATTACACATCAAATTTTACAAGCACCGACGAACATCGAATTTTACATATTTTGTTGGACAGTTTCGTCGTATTTTGCAGTCAAACGTATTAGTGAAGTAGTCAGTCTGATTGTTGTTCTAGCTGGTGTTTTCTATCTTGTTTATGGAGAATGACTTCACGGTTGTGTTATGTTTGAGGCTTTGAAGTTGATATTGCTTCTGTATAGCATCTAAGCATAGTGAAGTGGTAGCAGTATCTTGTTGATGATATCACTGGGATCTTTTGCTTGTGTTCATTGGACTGGTGCTTACTCACCTTGGCTTGTATCTTTCTTCCATAGGTGGCATGTTGGAAGATGATAGGGTTTGTTGCCTGAATGGTGGACATCTTGGATGTTGGTGTTGAATTCTTGATGGAGCATGAGAGCATGTTTGAGGTCTATATGGTTTCCTGGAAGCATGTGATCGGTTTCATTTCGGTTGCTTTGTTCAATAGTGAGTTGCAGTTGGATGCCTGGTCTTTGTTGCAGATTGTCCGGTGGATTGTTATTTGTGGAATCTTGTTGATTGGGTGTCTTGAGTATTGTAGGGTCTGCACTGGTGGAGCTAGTGTGATCTTAGTTTTTGGTTGCTTTGGAGGTTCTTGTGTGATCTTCGTCAAGTGGGAGATTGTTGGAATTGTGTGCCTCAATCCCATAGCCTGAAACCTCTTGTGAGCAATTTCGGTGTGACTGTTGATATGTCTAGTCGATCTGCTAGTTGATCCTGAACTGTCACTATGACCTCCTGAATGTCTTGGTGATCGAAATAACTTGAACCTTCAGCATAACCTGGGACAGTTGGAATGTTGTCTCAGTGACGGTAGAAAGTCTGGCCGATATCGGCATGACCCTTGGTCTGTCTGGTCGATGCAGTAATCGGTATGACTTGCTCCTATTAGAATGTGTCTTAGCGATAAGAGATGTCTCGCTAAGAGATGTCTCACTGATAGTGTTACATTTGGAGTCATCGGGATAACATAAGGGTTTGGTAGGAACTCTTGGCGACATGCAGATGTCTCGCCAACAACTATACACTCGGAGTCATCAGGATAACATAAAGGCTTCAATATGAAGTCTTAGCGATGGATGTTTGTCTTAGCGATGGGGTGTTCTATTGTCAGTATGACTCCTGGTGACTATTTGGTGCTCGGTGTGACTTGAGGGCTCGGTATTACCTCAGCGATAGCCTAAGTATTGCCGACAGTGTTCACATTGATATGACTTGAGGACTTCGGTATGATGTCTCATCGAATAACGATGGTCTTGCCGAATAGCGATACATGTGATGGATATTGGTATGATGTCTTGGCGACAAGGGGAAGTCTGAGTGACAGCTTGTGAACTCGGTGTAACGTCTTGCCGATAGTGAACACTCTTGGCGACATCGACGGTTGAGCTTTGTGGCATCGGGGAGACACGGTTAGTGTGTCACCGACATGCGACACAGGGTGAACGTTGTTGACTGATTGGAAGAATGTCCTATGTGGTGTGACTTTGACCAATCAAAGAAGCCAAATGGGAACCGTTGGAAGTTAGTCTGTTGTGGCCATTTTGTGAGGAAGTTCAACAGATAGAGACGACATGGATATACTTTGGAATTGCAGATGATGTTCAGTTCGATGAACAGTTGTTCGATACAGGTGAGTGATAGAGTGAGGGCCGAGTGGCTGGCTGGAAGGCTGAGGCCATGAGGCCGAAACAAAGGAAGTGAGAGGCAGGGTTATGCTGCCGAATTCTCTCCTGATCAAGGATTGAATGCCATGGTTGATCTCTCATGTTGATCTATACTGTATACTGTGTGAGGGTATTGCAAAAGTACAAAGATTGTTTTGTTTGAGAGGTTGATCAGGAAATGTACAGAGGGAGAGTTGGTTACTAGATTGTATCCAAAATGAACAATATGTAATCTCTGAAAAGGCTATGAGCCTGAATTGTATTGTAACCTTCAGTTGCTGAATAATATAATGGCTTGATCTTTGGAGTGTGAGGTTTTTTACCTAAAAGGGTTTTCCCCGCGTAAATCTGTGTGTTATGATTTTTTGTCTTATCTTTCATATGTGTTGGTTTTGCTTCTAGAATCTGTTATTTCATGATGTTGAATTTACATGCGCTTCTCTTAGAAGGATTAATGTGGGAAATGAACTGTGTTTGTTTACACTTTAGGACATAGTTGTACGTGTCTTTGAGGCAATCTAATCGAAATTGAAGTTACCGAAGGCACCACTATTCTTGGAGATTTCTCTGAGATGCCCTAAATTTCCCTAAGAGATTTGATAATGCCCATTTAAACCATCTTATCCTATTCTTTTGTGAGATCATTAGCAAACACATCAAGAGAAGGAATTTTGTAGGATGCTCCTAAGGCATTTTTCAGTGGCATAGAATGTAGAAACAAAGAATGAATAATTTGGACCAAGTGTAAAGAGAATACTTAAGATGAATTGTTTATCATCTTTCTCAATTCCACACTATTTTAATTGCAATCTTATGACCTTTAGGTTGGTGAAGAAGTCCTATATTGTATCAAAAATTGAAGGACTTAAACCTATTAGCTCATTCTTCAATTGATGACCTCTTCATTCATCTTGTGCACCAAAGAGTTTTTCCAATGTTGTCCAAACTTCATCTGGTGTAGACAAAGATTCAACATGAAAGAGAAAATTTGGAGATACAGACATACATAAGGTTCCAAATGCTTTATCACACTTATTAAACTATTTTATCTTTTTTGCATCAATTGTTGGTTCAGTTTCTAGTCCCATTGTTACCATATACAATCCATACTTTCTCAAGTAGAGGGACATTTTACTTTTCCAATCAAAATAGTTGTAGGGTGTTAATATAGGAACTGTTGATTGATCCATTTTAGGTAGAAAAGAAGATTGTTTGTGAGTTCAAAAAAGGAGAAAGAAAACTAAAAAAGAGACACCCCTCATTTCCACTAGTCTCATAAATTACCCCCTCAATATATTACAATGTTGTCACTTTATGATTAGTGCATTTACAAAGCCTTTTCTAAGATACAATGCTTAATAGGCCCACAATGACCAAAAATATAAATTTTGCTACATAATGAATCTGAGATCAAATTTGAAAAAAATAGATATGTATTTGTTTAGCTCTCTTCAATACCTTTCCTATTCCTATTCATTTCTAAAAAACAAAGCTCTGGGGTGGAAGTTATGGCTCATTAAAGAAAAAAGCAACAACAGCTTCAACCTACAATATTTGACAGAAAATGGAAAATTTTCTTTTCAAAACCTTTGTAGATTGAAAGTACTCATTTCCAACTTTCCAACAATATCTCATTTTTCAAAAATGGACACTATGGTAAAAATTTGTGATTTTTTTTTAAAATGGCTAAATTTAGCCTCTAGTGACAACCCCCTTACAAAATAAATTTTTTCCAAAAATCAAATTCGACTAAAATGAACAAATTTTATAAGAGAATAGGCATATTTGGGCCTTTTGAATGTAGTGGAAAGGTCCATTTGAGCCAAAAATGCTCTTGCAAAAAGTTGTTCGCCAGATCTGAGCTTCAAACCCTTGTTTACTACTATGTCATATGGTGGCCAAATTGAGGGAAACAAAAGCCAAATCTAACTTTCTCGATCCTCTTGGATGCAATGCAATCACTAGATCTCACCAAAAACACATGAAAATATAAGATTAATAGATCTTCATAATTATTTTATGATTCTCCAAAGTCCAAATCAAATAAAACATAAGAGAAGAGCATACAAGAATTTACAAGATCATACAAAAAACTTCAATCTCTTAATCAAGAATCCAAGTACACAAAAATCTCAAAATATAAGCTTTGATACCATGTTAGAAATTTGAAATAGATTAAATAACCAAGATCTTCTATGAGAGATAAGCTATAAAACTGTAAATAAAATAACACAAGTATAGACCCAAGATTCCAAGATTACATTAGGAGCTCAAAGAAAATTTGTAGAATAATGACAGCATGCATCAAGGTGCATGTATGCCAAATTATGCAACAATCTAAGAGAATGAATGAATATACAAGCTAGGTAGTGAGTTTATATAGAACTAAGGACATGATATTGGTGGCAAATCCAACCAATAGGAATTAACCACCAAAAGTGGATATGGACCACCAAAAGTGGAAAGTGTTCCACCCTTTAAGGAAGAGGACACCACATCACTTATCTCCTAGTTATTAAATAATAAAATCACTTTATTATCCTAAGCAAGCTTAATAGAAATGTAGGAAAAACCTAAGACTAAGGGGGAAAAAAATAACCCACTAGGAAAGTAAAAACCTACACCAACAAGTCTCTTTGAACCACTAACCTTTTGCAAAATTTTCTCCATTGAGGGGAGAGGATAATGATCCTTTAGAGAGGCTCTATTAAGGTCTCAAAATTCCACACAAAGCCTTATTTTCCCATTCTTCTTTGTAATGAGAACCAAGTTTTCTACCCATGAAGAATGTTTGATGGGAAATATTATCCCAACCTTTATTAATTTAGCCAACTCATTTTTCAACAAAGGCTCAATTTGAGAGTTGATAGGTCCCTATTTTTGTCTAACAAGCCTAGTATCTAGGTCTAAATTAATGGTACGATGAGCCAAATTAGGTTTAAAACCTTTTAAATATTGAGAGGTCAATGCCATCACATCACCATAAATTTAGCAAAGCTTAATGATGTTTGATTGTCAAACTCAGAACATACCTTTCCCAACTTCAAATATTTTCCTTTTGCAATCATGACTGGATTGTAGTCACACTTCTATGTAGTTAGGTTCACTTGGTTCTATCTAATATGATTGTCTAAATTAAAAATTCCCTTGAGGGTGATGAGATTCTTTGGAAACTTATTTTTGTATTCAAACCAATGAAATATTTTTGTGATGAATTGAATTGGTATGCGAATAAAAATCAGTGTGGGTGGAAAAAATATCAAATGCTATATACATCATTATATTCTAGATGAATTTTCCATACATCCAAATTCCTAAATAAAGTCTTTGGAATGAAGACAAGTGTCAACATAATTATAAGTTCTGATCAGAAGTGAGCAAAATTTATTGTGACTTGTTAGTGGATATTGATAATGATTAAGGTAAAAAAAGCCATTTAATTATCTATATTTTCAATGCTTTGAAGTACTCTACCTAAAGCCAGATGTCAATCCAAACAACATTTGTAATGTCTCTCCCATGTGCTAATGAAGTGCGAATGCATTAATTGGCTCACCTTTCAATTAAATTTAATTATTCTTCAAACAAAATTAAATTTAAAACATGTAAATCGAGGTAAGATAACAAGATGAAGATTCTTTCTCAAATTATGCAATATCTTTTGTATTAAATGTTTTAACTATTGGCTCATGCTTCACCATAGTGGGATGTAGAACCAATTTTTTTTATAAATTAAGCTGGCATTACTGATGAAGTTCATCATAATCTTGATTAAATCTCTGGTTTGAAAATTGTTATGGAATTGGATATACCAATTTGTCTAACCAATCCTCGATGACAATTATCCTTCCTAGGAGCAATTAATAGCCAAATACTTACACCAATTTCCAAGTTATGCAACAAATCGACTATATTCTTTATCAAGATGGTGTTGGACTTCAAATTTGTAGAAGCTGCAGATAGATATTGGGTGAACATCGATATTTTTTCACGATTTGTGGCTTCTTTACTAGAAATTGTAGCTCCATATGTGATGTGTTGTTTTTGTGGAGTCTAATAGTTCAAGAGGATTATCTAGGAGGCCTAGGAGATATTTTACAACTAATACTATTTTTTGGCAAAAAAATATATGCCTCCTCTTAAAACAAATTAACAATTTATTGATCATTATCAAAGAATTTATAGATTGTCTAATTATGTAGAACAACAAGCCTAACAATGAGCTTGATATGATGTTCCTTATTTTTTGTAATATTAGTGGGTATCTCAAATTATACTCCAACTACCACAAGTCTATCAACATGTTTATTTTTTCCTCTAGGCATGATATGGATGTTGAATGCTTCAAATCCTTCTATCAGTTCTCATACCCAATGTTTATAAGACTTTAGAAGATTATTTTTGGTTATGTTCTAGGCTCTAATTTGATGCACAACTAGCTTGCTATCACCAAAGGCTTGTAGAGACTTGACTCATCTCCTTTACAAAAGCTAAAGGCCTTGAACTAGGGCTTCTAATTCAACCACATTATTCATGCAACTAAATTGAAGTGTAAATGAGAAGTAATAATTCTCCTTTATGGGAGATACCAACATCACCCTAGCACCAACACCATTCTTACTTCTTGAGCCATCAAAAATAATTGTCACAAGCCTTTTGAATCTTCGTGAAACTTCATTAGATTAGGTATAGAAGCATCTCACTATTAATGCAATATGTTACTAGGCCCTTTTCCTCTACCTCAGTATAGGGATCAAATTGAAATTATTTTCCTCATTCATCTAGAAAAAATTAGGTACCTCCTCCAGAGTAGTTGTAGACTCATGAACAATATGCTCCTCTCCTTGATCATGCACACAATTCATATTAATGGGGCTAGGAGTATAGGGATCAATATAATTTTTAGTAACTGGATCTACCTCTATGGTCACTTTAGTATCAAATCTTATTCTAAATAGCATGTGGGACCAATCAAAAGATAGGTACCCACTAATTTTGGCACTAAACTCCCTAGATAAGAGAATGGCTAAGGCAAGGAGGTCTGTTATTGATATATCTTACAATACAATGCAACTATGGTATACATGCAAGGTTAATTAGAAATATTTGATGATCCCCGTTATCTTGATAACAATATCATCCAATTGCACAACTCCCTTAGATATTGGTCCATATTTAATGATAAGAAGATCAACTACCTTCTTGGGCATAACAAAGCTTTTACCTCTAGATTCTATAATAAAATTATGGACTAGATGATCTTCTATGATTAAAGACATATAAAAGGTGGGTGGCTTTCCAATATTACTTGAATTCTCCTCTTTTTTTAAGTTGCACTAGGTTGCAATTGTTGATTATTTTTCTGATACACCACCTTATTGATTAGGTCCCTCAAAGACCTCTTGCAATAAGTCCCTTTTAGATGGAATGGAAAAATCTTCCTACATTGTGAAATTTAGGTTAGCATTCTTGATTTGATCCATAATATTGAAATGGGGTTGACTAACCTTAGAGGAAACTTTTGGAACAACAAGATCAAACTTTGTTGATTGATTGGTTTGAGGTTTATCTCGTGTCTTGTTACCCTTACCAATAGTTAGTTTTGATTGTAACACAGTTGTATTACATATTGTTCCTACTCGTGTAACAAATTGGGATAGTTGGGAAGTCGATACTTAACCAATTGTGGGAGATATTACTCTCTCTATTGCTCTTTTCTTTGATCTTGTGTTCTAGGAAACTACATTAACATGCAACTAATTTACACCATAGAAGTCGGATTCATACCAATTAACCAACATAATGTATCCTAGAATGTGATCTCATATGGTAGTAGTTTCTTGATTTGCATTAGATTGTTGTCTCAAGGTTGATGGTTCAGTTTGAACCATTAAATTTTACACAAATTCTCCATTTTGGCATGCATTATGGTTGTGACTGATTACATGGGTAACACCATTAATTTTTTGAGAAAGGTTGTTATGGACTCAAAAAAGAGCTTTTGATGTGATTGTAATAGTAGGATTAATAGTATTCAAGGCCTTGTCATAATTCCATTGATTATGCCCCTAATATGAGAACCTATTTTGTTAGTATTTTTGATTTTTGAGGCTAATAAGGTCTACTACTTTGAGCTTGTTACCTCGTCACAACAACTAATTCATTACCAAAATTTTGTAGTGAGGTTTTAACCTCATGCAAAGTTCATTTGAAGGTGTGACAAAATTATATGTTTGATTGGTTGATGCAATGGGAATAAGAGTTAATGTGGCCTATTGGGTTGGAAATTTTGAGAATAGAGGCATTGACAGCCTTGTGGCTATTTTCCCAACTTGTATTAAACAATTTTCTACCTTGATGGAAATGTCATATGCATCTAGTAAGGTTGTCCCTCACATAGATTGTATCATCATTACTATATTTTTGTCAAGAGACTTTAGATAATACAAAAATGTGTGGTTGGGAGATGGTTTTATTAAGGAAGGGATTCAATCCTAGGTATTTTAGAATATGAAGTTAAAGTCTCCTGTGAATTCATGGGGATCTCTCTTTATTGTTGTCAAATGCTCCATAAGTGATAAGTGATCACTTTTTTCTTCAAATTATTCACATATATTTTCACCTAACTCATCCCAATTGTGAATAGACTTAGGCCTAGGACCCTTGTACCATTGTAGGGATTTTCCTTTCAAGGATGTGGCTAATAGTCTCACAACAACATTGTCCTTTGTGATACTATAGATAGAGAAAATATTAGCAATATCTTGAATGTGAGATAAGGAAATATTTTCAAGGAATTCGTTGGTATGTCATCCCTTAATTATGCTAACACAAGAGGGATACCACCATTAAAGTTGCCAAACACTTTATTTTTAGGGGAAACTATTTGAAACAATGTTATGTTTATCTAGATAGTACACTCCCTATGTTGTGGTATTATACTAAATGGAGGTACAAATAGAGCCCTAGGAGATGGTGTTACAAATCTTCTATATCTTCTCCTTGGTGGAGATGAATATTACATGTGTTCTTGAAGTAAAAAATGATAACTTAGTGAATTCAAAGTTATCTCTTGAAGATGTTTTGGTATGAATCCATGGCATAAAAATTGATATATGATCTAGAACTAAGATTTGTATATTTAGCCAAAAAAGTTTCCAGGTACTTGTGGGATACCTTTTTAAGGCTAAATACATTGACATAAGCACCAAATTCTTAGAAGGATGAGGTAAAGTTCACTAAAATTGGTCCCATCAGGCATGCTAGAAACTGTTGTCACTTGAAATATCACCCTTGTTGAGCCTATTGTTTAAAAATTCTTGGAAAACATGGGACAAATCTCAAGGTGTGGGATACTTGCAACTAAGATTAGACCTCTAGGAAGGTTGACTTCGTCTCTAATCTAGATGTAGAAGTGTTGATCCAACTCAACACTTAACAACCCTAAGATAGTCCTATTTTATCAACTTACAAGAAAAAAGGGGGAGAGAATACAAAAAATTAAAGGGGTGGTGATGCACCAAGATCATAATGATATTTCTTCCTACTTATTACAACATAAAGAAGCAACAAAAATGCCAAAATGATTCACACAATCTTTTTTCCTATTGGTTCTTGACATTTATATGAAGGTTGGAGTTTAAAAGATACTAAGAAGGAAATAAATTATCCATAGTTATCCTTTCCAATGAGTTTAACACAACATATAACATACAATAACAATGAAAATTGATTAAAAAATGAAGGTAAAATGTTTTACACAACAAATTAGAAGCGAAGAAAGGTGGAATAGACAAATTTTCATTGATCAAAGGCTTGAAGCCTATTATAGTAGCGGAGATGCAAAATGCATAATTCTCTATAAAGAACTAAGGGAAGAACCCTTCATAATGAGGCTTAATAGAATTTTATTCTTCTACTAGATGTTAAAAAGATAGAACAAATGACATAGAAGAAATCCTATCCACAACCCTTCTATAGAAATCTACACAAAAATCTTTGATTGTAGTGTGAAAATACCTAAAAAATACTCTTGCCATACTTGCATTGATGAATCATGGGTTGTGTGTAGATAAAATCCCATGAAATCCACTACAAATATAATCCAAAGATGGTCACTTGATAGAAAGGAGCTCTGTAACTCTATAAATGCAAATGGTATCACAATCCTTAAAATTCATGAAAATAAATTAAAATCCCTTCTAGAGACTTCATGGATTAAAATTTTATAGTTGGGAGAATCATTGTAACATTAATGGAGCCTTCCTAGGTGTTCTATTTATGAATTGACCCTTTAGGAAATTTGACCCTCATTTGAACATGTAATTTTGTTATCATTTTAGCTAGAAGGCAGAAATTAGGTTGGGTCATGGATGCATCCTATCATCTCTCAAGGTTCTACAACATCCCTCTATTTCTTTTTTATCTTTATCAATTCCTCATTTCTACTCTTTGTAGGACTTTGTACTTCATTTGGATGTGGCACGAAAATTCCATCTATTAGGACATATTCAGACACTTACAAATTCCCCACAAGGTCCTTTCAATCCTAAAAGCACTACCCTTTGCTTTCATTCCTTTTTAGAACCTCCAAACTCTCATTCGATACTACAAAAATTTGATGCCCACTTCAATATGTCACTTTGCACAAAAATAGTTAACGTCAAGTTGGGAATCTCCATAAGGCTCATGCAAAAGATCCATTAGCATCTAGAACTTACCTACTTCTTTCTTCTATCTAGTTCAGTTGTAAAGTTTTGATGATGACATCATGATGTGAAGGATTGGTTGTAGGTATGATGATGTCATGATGACATCATTGAGGGTGAATGACATTAGAAATGGCTATGGTGAGGGTAGCATGAGAAGGGAAGGTAGATAAATAAAGTGTGGATATGTGAAAGGATTCAATTAGACTAGATAAAAATATTTTGAAATGAGGAAGTTTAGATGAAAAAGCCTACAAAAGGTGATTTGGTTGTGATATGGTGGGAAATCGGGCTTCATCGATACCATGTGGGAATTCAACTAGAAAATAAACTATTAAATGATGTTTAATTAAGTAGGAAATCCCCACAAATCCACTTGGCCATTAAATTCTAGCAAATGAAAAAAATTGGTCACTATCAAGTGCATGCAAAAAGTCCATCGACATTTGGAACTATGGGAAGTTCGCTTTCATCCACTCATAAAATCTATACTTAGTTGAATTCATGATTCATCGGGTCAAATGTGAGAACCTAACCAACATCAGGCCCATGTAAGCAAGGAACCTACATTTGAACTACAAATTTAGACCTTCGATTTAATTCACTTGGGAATTCCCACAAAACCAATTGACCAAAAAGTCCTTGCAAACCTTTAATTTATGGGAATTTTACCTCCATCAGGCCTTTGTGAGAAGTTGGATGACATCTGCATTTGGGTAACTAATTAAGGAACAAGCAAAGGAATACAACTAGAAGCATAAAATTAAAAAGTATGGCCTAGATAAGATTTCTCAAATTGGTTATAACTGATGGGTCATTAGTTGGGCATGGAATGTCAACATAACACAAATCTCTCTTCATCACCATTGGTTCAATTTGAAGAAAGATTGCTTTGTAGTCTTTAAAAGTGTTATTCTTGCACATGGAGCCCAAATTGACTAGTCTGTCCTTCTCAAGGATAAATATATGTTCAAAGCTTTGCAAATTCAATTAAACACCCTCCCCACTATCGGTTATAGATGAAAGATTATTGAAGGATTTCAACTTCTCCTATGAAGAGATTGCAAGTGTCAAAGATAGTGATTTGCCACCTCTCAACTAGCTATTGACTTCTCTATTCAACCAAGTTCAATTTGTGGATATGGTTTTTGGGGTTTAAAGCTTGGTCTTCAAGCTTTGTTTTGGTTTGAATTTGTATATTTTTCACTTCAAATTTTGTATTCCTTGCTTATGTTTATGTTGAAAATATGTTATCTATTATGTTTCAATTTTTTTACTCTCTATTTCTACATCTGCTTATGCCAGACTCTATAACTCCAAAATTTTAATCAATATATTATAGGGTGCTTCCCTTTTATAAAAAAAGACAAATCAAGGTTATTGTTACACATAAGAAAATGAAATGAATTATTTATAACAAGCAATCTTAAAGATCGCCACTAATTATCTAATATTTTTTATATTCTTTTGAGGAACTTTTTATTTCATAACATTACTAGATTTGACATTATCTAAATCTACAATTAACTTATATTTTTCACGTTTATATTAACTCCTAGTAACTACTATCCTATATAAATCTTTGAGGTTGAATTATATGTTTGATTTTTCTAAGACTACCTACTAGTCTTCCATACGTTGAAAAACATATGAGACCCACCACTAACTTGAACTCAATATTGTTCTTCATAATTTTTTTCTTTAAACATTCATACTAATAAATTTACATATATGTAAATACAATACCTTATATAATATCTTCTAAAACAAATCATTTAAAAATAAGACAAAGATTACCTCGCCCTCATTTTAAATATATGATTTTTTACCTTTGTTAAATCCAAATCACCCAACAAAATTGAGCCATTTTTTTTTTTTATACTGAATCTAGATAACAACCATAAAAAACTTTGGTACTCTAACCCTCCTTAATAGTTCAAAAATACCTCCTATGCTATCTCCCTAGGTAATGGGCCCAAATGTAAAGTAAGCCTTAATCTCAACTTGATTCAGAGTGGTTGAATATGACCTAGATGTGCCAAAAACATGACAAGTGGGAATCCCAAAATCAAGCTTTGTTTCCCCACTTTCCTTCCTAGGTGGCCCCTTCAACAAATAAATTTTATACAACTACTTTAACTAACATTAACGAATGATATTCAAAGCCAAAATGGTCTCTTATGCATGACCAACAAGTCACAATGTTATAAATAGTATTAAAAAAAACAAAAGAAAAAAGTTGAAGCCTTCACTCAAACATACAAAATCTGTGGATTTGGACACACATAATTATTGCATGTGATTTTGATTTGTCTTGAAAATGACTTTCATTGTAGCTCAAATGAAAGGATTATCCACAATATTAAATAATTTGTTGGTTATTTTTTAAAATTATTTTTCAAGTTTACATTAAAATTTAGCAAAACATTTTTAATTAATATATATTTCTATAGCAAATTTATTTCACTTTTTAACAATACATATATTTATTATTAATATAAATATCTTAAATATGATATTAATAAAAATCTATATCCCATCACTTATTTTTATATAATTTATTTCTTATTTTTATATAATTTATTTTAAGAAATATTATTCATTTTGATATTTATATAAATAATATTTTATTTTTAAAATTTTATTTATTAAATATATAGACACATAAATTTTAATTCAAAATTATTTGTTTTTATTTGAAATTTTATTTTTATAATAAATTTGTACGTAACTTTTAATTTTATTTTTTAAAAATCATCCTTAATAATTTGAATAATTCTTTTGTTTATATTTACTTTGAAAAATATAATAAATTTTATATATTTCTATGTTATTTTTAATAATTTTATATTTAATTAATTTTGTAATTTTAATTTTTTATATGTCATATATATTTTAGTTTACATATACACAATCACAACATGGCATTCCATGTCTTAAGACTATCATTATAAAATTCTTCTTAAGATAATTATTTATACATACGTACATTTAAAACACTTCAATGCCACATTATATTACTTCAATATTTTCGCTACTTTACATTTCTTTTGTTGGGGATTCTTACTTTTTAGCCTTCAATGCCACTTTGAAATATATTAATTACTCCAACATTTTCTCTAGTTTACTTTTATTTTTAATTATGTTAGACATAATTATAATGTTAATAAGAGGTAGATTATAATAATTTGAGTGTATATTTTATTAAATAGTGTTTTTAATTTATTTTTGTTTATTAATAGATTGAAGTTTATATATATGATATTTAATGTATTAATTTACGTGATAATTTATTAAATTTAATTGTATAGTTTCAATTTTTTAGTTCATATTTTATGAGTAATGGTATATAAAAAATTATTTCATAATTACAAATGAAGTATGAGAATTTCTTCAAGCCTCATTTATCAATAAGTAAACACTCAATCTAAGATAATTAAATAATTACAATTAGTAAGCACACATTTAACCTAGATTAAATTATCTAGATCAATAAATGAACAATAATAAATATGACGATTAAGGTGATTAAGGTGATAAATTAGGATACTAAGCTCTTGAATTGATGATAGAAATATGATGTTAATGATGTGCATAACTAAATTACCACTATTTAGAAACTTATACCCTTGTTATGCCAATTGTACTAGACACTATGTAGACCTATAAAACTTTTTGGTTCACTTATAGGTGTCACCAATTCGATCCTAAGTGATGTGCCCTTGTCCTAATGTGCAAGCATGAAATATGTTATGCAAGAGTGACCTAACATAATTTTCCTTAGAAAATCAATTTGCATTTTCCTCCTTGGTCACTAAATGTGATCAGAGTGATGTTTACAAAAATATTTAAAATATTATGATTCTTGCAAGCAACTTAAGAAATAAATATATGCTCTAATGATTTCTCTTTGATGTTGTTTATTCCTATTATGTGAATTAATTACACTTTAATTATCTTTAATTACTATGACAACAATATGTCACATAAATATATGCTAATTTTGCTCATAATGACTAGTAGGAAGGGGTAGGTGCTATGTACCTAGGGATATGATATTATAATGTATATAGGTGAATGGAGATGCTAACATGTAGCACACATCCCTTAAGTTAGTTATATTAGGTCATGAATTATGTTAGGTAATTATGAAGTCTATGTTAGTTTGATTAGTTTACCCCTCCATTATGTTATTAGGAGAAATTCTATATAAAGAAGGTGAATATCATTGTAAGGGGATGCGATGTCTATGACATTAATGTTTAGGATCTCTTGGAAAAATAGCTTGAAGTGATTCCTTCCATAAGGATTATTTTATAATGTTACCATAAATCAAGGGTTTATTCTATATGTACATATATTAAATATTAAGGCATCTTGACCCATTAACATCTTGCATAATATGTGTGATACATCTTCTACATTATCTTGTTGTCATTACTATATGGGTGGATATTATCACCAAAATATTTGGAATTTAACTTTTAAATATTAAATTTGAAGTTTATTCCTACATGACATAAGATTGATCCCAAGTGGCATGGAAATGAATATGAGAAAAACATGATAATCTCAAGGTAGGGGTGAATGTATTAGAGCGGTGAGTAAATTTAGATTCAATAATGAGGGATGAATGATTAATGTACATGAATAAATGTGAGAGGAAATAGTGATGGATAGGGGTTGGATATAATCCAAACCTAACACAAGAGTGTGGTACTTGTCAATAAACTAAATAGAAAATTATATATATCACTATTACAATAAAAGAACACAATGTAAAAAGTGATATTTTTAAAATTCTAATATTAAAGAATCAAAAACAAATCTAAATAAATTTAACATAAACGAAGAAAGAATACAACCATCTTAAACTTATAAAATTATTATATAAAAAGTAATTAAAATTTTTGAATTATACAAATATGTTATAAATTGTTCATGTCTCTAGTAAAAAGAATCCACAAAAATATAGTATTTATATTTGAACTTTTTTAATATCATAAAATAGATTATATTAATAAAAATGGTTTTCTAATTCAATCAACCATTCAAGTTTTGAATAGAACTATAATTAATAAATTTTAAATCAAACTAAAACTAATAATTTTTAAATCAACCTATAAAACTTATGTGTATAACAAATTCGTAAACCATAATAAAATTTAGAGCATGTACAAATAATGTTAAATAATTTTTAGTGTCATTTAATTTATACATTGTTACTTATATAACTAAGAAAAAACTTACTTCCATAGCTTACCATGGCCTCAAATTGGCTCATTCAAAAGGGTTCAAAAGAATTTGGCTTGAAGGAGACTCTTTAATATCATAAACTATCTCAAAGAATTTCAACCTTCTTCTTGGTCTATTGAGCATTTAATAAGGGACTCCATAGCTATTCTTAAGTCCTTCGATGCTTACTTTATATCCCATATTTACCGAGAGGGTAATAGGGTTATCGACCTCCTTGCTAACTTAGGGGTGATAAGGGTGCCTAGGGAATGGGGGTCTTTTGGTGTGCTTCCATTCGATGTTCCAAACATCATTTCTCATGAATGTCAATAGCCTTGTAATGATGGTTACTTTTATGATTATGGGGTGGTGTCTCTCCTGTAATGTTATTTGTATGATTCCCAAGGACTATGGCAAGCTTGACCTCATGCGATCGTTCTAGACTATGATTACTACTTGTCTTGTCAAGTGGCAACTTACATAGTTTTTGGGTGTTTTGGACCATTTTCTTCCATTTTTGGTGGGGTTCTATGGTTATCTTGTTTCTGGTGCTTCATCTGTGTTGGTGCATTTTGGAGTACTTTGTGCTTTGCTATCTGGTGAATATTGGGGGGGGGGGAAGAGTTAGGTTGAGCTTGCATATTGCGATGATACTAAAAACAACAAGAGGGTGTGGAGAATTCTTACGCAAGGTGGTGTCACCCAGTATAAAAAAATTCCCTCATGGGTTTGATTCTCATATTTCCAAGGTGTTTGTGGCAGGGTGGAAGAACAAGGTTTTGGCCGTGAATGGTGTCGAGATTGGTATTTATGAAGATTTCATTGGCATGATTTCTGTTTTGTCCACTAAGGGTAGAAAGTTTTATAGGGACAAGAAAACTTTTGATGTTATTTTTAATGTCTTCTTTGAAGACAATGAGAGGGATGCTATGGTGAGAATGTCTTGCGATGGTTATGCTGGAAATTCTATCAAAGCTATCTGGGCTAAGATGGCTGAAAAAATCATGAGGTATTTCACTCCTGATGGGTGGTTTACCTCTCTGTTTGGGTATCATTTTATGCTTCTTAACCATTTTAGGCATAAGAAAATAATCTCTTTCCCATTTTATTTATTGGCTTCATTAGAAAATGGTGTTAAAAAGGTTAGAAAAAACCCTCGAGCCCCTATTCTTCATGAAGGTTTTATTATGCTAACCATGGAATATGCAAAGTTTTTTTTTGTTCATTCTTGAAGACCGGCCATGGTAAGGATGTGGAGTCTGGGTATGATACTGGCACAAGTGATGAGGATGCTCAGGTGGGTGATGAGAATAATGTTGAGCCCTCAATGGAGGTGTTTTTGAACCCCCCAATGGAGCTTTGGAAAGATAAGAAGACCCAAAATAATAATCCTCAACCATCCCAATTGGAGGATTCACATACTGGTAGTGAAGATGAGGAGTATACCCCTCCCCTTATTAATAATAAGAGAAAGGTAGCTAAGGGGACCTGCACAGGCAGTGAGGAGGTGCCTAAGACTCCTAGGAAAAGAAAAAGTCTTTTGAAAGAGAGTGGTAAGGGTCGTGTAGATGTGGATTTGTCTGATACTGAGGCTTGTGAGGATGGTGAGGAAGTCTCGTCACCTTTTGTGAATAGATTGAGTCTACCTTTACTTGGGTCTATTGGGAATTTAAGGAGCTTTATGAAAGAGAGTGATAAGGGCTTTGAGGTTAATGAGAAGCTTGTTAAATCGGTTCATGAGGGTGGTGAGGATGTAATTTTGTCTGCTGAGAAGAGAAAGAGCTTGGTGAAAGTCAACTTGGAAAGGATAAGGTTTCTGTTTCCAAGAAAAATAAGGTGGCTTCCAAGATTTATGGTGATGGGAAGATTGATGATGCAAACTAGTTGGTTGAGGGTGTTAAGGAAAGGTTCATCCCTATTAAAAGTTGACGGATATGCAGGGAAAGGAGCCACAGACTCTCAAAGGTAAATATTCCATGGAGGAACATGTTGATAATCAAAAAAATCTTGTGCTTGATTTTTCTAAAGATTTGAAAATCTTCAATTGCAACAGAGAGGAAATTCTTGATGTTCTAGGCTTGGTGAGGGTCGTTTTTGTTAACTATAAACTTTTTAAATGGTTTTATACCAAACTCAACCAATTAAGCATAAAGATTCGTGCCCTACAGAACATTAATGAGATGAACTCTAGTGAGAAGGGGGATACTAATCAAGAGAGTGAGATGATGGAGATTCTCACTATGGTTACCAATGATGTCATTAATCTTAAAGATGAGCATGAAAAGAGGATCTTGATCTTGGAGGAAATAATTGTTAAAGTGTATGAAAATATTGATCAGCTGGTTAAGATCAATAGTGTTTTGGGCCTTACCTTGCTTAGTGATAAGATGGATAAGGGGAATGATCAGGAGGGAAGTAACAAGGTTAAGAATGGGACTACTGGTGGTGAAGGTGTCAACAAGGGTAAAAAGGTGAGTTGTTGTTACTGGACCTAGTATTCGGACTCGTAGTCATGTGAAGAAGCTTGTTGGGGCTTCAAAAAATATTATGGCTAACATTGTTGAAATTCATGAGCAAGTAATTCCTAAGGAGTTAGAGGAAACAAATATTATGAAGAACCCCATTGACTAATAAACTAAAGTTTCATTTTTAGAAATTAAGTGTAACAGATTAGGGTAGTTAGTTTTGGGAATAACACGATTTTCCTGCAAAAGCATTTTTTAATATGAAGTAGTTGTTGCACGTTGGGATGTGCTCACAAGAAAAGAAGCTTTAAAAGATCCTCATAAGTGATATTATAAGTTGGTTGAAATGTCATAAATAGTTGGCATGGTGAAATAAAAATACAAAAATAAATATTTGTCATCTAAAGAATAGCTCAAAAAAAGAGAAAGAAGATGCTTTGATTGGTATGTTGCTTTAAGAATTGTACTCATTCCATGTGTTTATCCCCCTACTATTTAAGATGCTAAATGAATGAGGTCTATGTTGGAAAGGGCCCCAAAATATTTCAAGGGGAAAGGTAGGCCAAGTTCTAATAGCTAACCCTTGTCCCACATTTGCTATTGATTCCCTATATATGAAACATCATATAGAATTATATTAGTTAAATGGGTTAATCCCTATTACTGCTAATAAATTAATTACTATATATAATTTTATATGTTATAATTCTCATGTAAATTTTAAATTCGATATAATATTTTTTTCTATCTACAAATGATTTTTTTTTGTTGTGATTATTAGTTATAATTCTAATGTAAAGTTCTGATTTATTTAGAGATAATGAAAGTTGTAAGGGTTGAATTGCTAATTGTTAATTCTCATTAAAGTTATCAATTAATTGCTTACTTTAGATCCCCATATCTCATCACCCATTCCTAGGCCTTTCCCCCTTCTACCACTTACCTAAATGAGATAGGTAGGCATATTTCTCACCAAGCTAACCTTTGACTACCTAGTCAATCCCTCTATTGTAGATAAGACCACTAATGAATGGTTATGTTTTTTAGGTTGGGGACATGAAGTACACCTAGAGCTAGATATAGTTGGGCATTAGGTTAGATCTCTAGTTGGGTTTGGACTCCCTAACTCTTTTGGAATAAAGCTCAATCCATTACTGTTGGGATTTTTTTACCTACTCATCAATTCCCTTGGGCCATCATATTAATCTCCATATATTTATATTAGTTGCTAGGTTGAAGAGCCTTATCCAAACTCTTTTTTGGTGAGTATTTTTAAAGAAAATTATTATTTTTCTATTAGTTGATAGTGAGTAACATTTTAACATAATGCCCCAAATAAACCACTATGTGGAGGCGGTTGTTGCCTATCATGGACTCAAAATGGCTCAAAGTAAAGGGTATAGGAGGGTCTGGGAGGAGGGTGATTCTCTAAACATTATAAATAATTTGAAGAATGTTTCACCTCCATCTTGGACTATTGAGGCCTTGGTTAGGGATTCCATTGAAATTATCAATTCCTTTGATACTTGTTATATTTCCCATATTTTGAGAGAGGGAAATATGTTAGTTGATTTCTTTGCTAACTTTGGTGTTTGAGAAAGAAAGGAGTGGGATTTAAATGACCCTATTCCTTATGAGGCAACAACTATTATTAACAATGAATGCTAATCTAATGTTTCTTTTGATCTTATTTTGTATTGAGTGGTGCATGTCCTTGGTCACGTGGCCTATTATTATGAATGGGGATGCTCAAGTTTTAAATATGAAGGATGACTTTCACATGGATCAAAGCTCTATTACATCATTTCTCTTTTGTCCTTCTGTTGGCTTCGCTCAGATTCTAGGTGATTTTTCGCCTTTGTTTCCAGAGTCTTATGTTTTATAATTCTGCTTTGGATGATATTTGTCTTATTCTCTTGAGGTTTCGGTGTTGTGCTTGGCCTCTGTTTGTTAAGTCTTTTGCAATGGGTGGGGATAGAAACCACGTCGAGCCTAAGTCTTACGATTTTGTTAAGCTGAAGGAGGTATGGGAGATTTTAGAGAAGGGTGGATTGACTCCGTATATGGAAAAACTGCATGGTAACAACAATATCCGTATATGGATATTTTGGTTATGAGACGGTGTCAGAAGAGGAAAGTGTTAGTAAGAAATCTAAGAAGAGGAGGCTTATTTTGAACAAAGATTCTAAGTCGGATAGGGATGATGATGTTGATTATGTTCCGAACTCGTATGCTTCTTTTGACGAGGGCCCCAATTCCCATGTTCTGGGTAAGACTAGGAAAAGGAAGTTGGATGACAAAGAGGGTTATACGACTTGTAGTGAGGAGGTGGTTATGAATGTTCATTCTAAGGGGGTTAAAGACAAAAATGATCTTTATGGGGAAGCTTTCTCTCCTCCCCCAATGACTAGACAATTGCAGGAGGCCGAGGATGGGAGCCAGAAGAGAATGGTGTTGAGAACTGCTAGCCAACTCTTGGAGGAGGGTCTCCCTCTTTCCCTGGCTGGAGGTATCTTTGGTGAGGCATCTTCGGGTGTTGATATTGGGTTATTGAGGTAGGGGAAGGAAAGGACTGAGGGTGGTGGTCTCACTGAGGGAACTAGCAAAGTGGATGTGGATAAGCTGATGAAAAGGAAGGTTGTTGCGGAGGAAATTGCTTGCTCCATTCAAAAATTGAAGACCCCTGTCTCTGTTGGAAAAGGTAAGGATTTTCCTACTAATAAGGATCGTATTATTGTTGAGGATGTTGCTCTAGGTAAAAGGATTGAGAACTTTGACATAGAGGATGTTGATGTGTTGGGTTCGGCTTGTGATAGTGCCAATATGTTGTTTAAACTTTTTAAGTGGCTCTTCCATGAGATTAACAGGACCAATGTTAGAATTAGAGGTGTTGCTAGTAAAGTTGAGGATCCTTCTATCCAAAGCCAAATTGATGATCTAATGCAATCTCTTAATACTGTGGCTAATACTGTGGCAGAGGAAACCTTCAATTTGAAACAGAACTTGGAAGGAAGAATTTTATCCCTTAAGGATAGAATTGATAAAATATGGAATGTTGTGATGAAAAGTGGAGATGCCCCTAAGGTTCTAGCTATTTTTTATTCTACCAAGGTGATCTCCCCTGTGAGTACTGTGAAAAAGAGAAAGGTTATTGTGTTCGTTGATGATATTGTTGTTGAGGGAAAGCTATTGGATGTTGAGTGTGCTGGTGAGAAGGGTGGTGTTCAAGGTAGTGTTTTGACTAGTGAGGTAAAAACTGGTGGGTCGAGGGCCAGAACTAGAAACAAACTGAAAGCTCAGGGCGGGGCCTTTGCTTTAGAGGTGTCAAATACGATGGATAATGTGCAGACGATGGTTGCTAGTGAAATGGAGGTTATTGAGATTTTGAACAATATGTAGTGGTTTTGGCTGGGTGCCTTCTTTTTGGCTACTTTTTTGTTGTTGATTTGATGTCGTTGGGTTGATTGTTGTGTATTGTTGTTTTCTTTTTATCTGCTGCTCTTTTTTGTAAAGGGTTCTGGGCCCCTTCAAAACTCGTTTTTTTACCTCCAATCAAAACATTTTAACATAATGCAAACTTTTACTACAAACAAAATATATCAAATATTTATTGGAACTAGATTATTAACTCCAGTATCTAGTGTGGGTGGTTTTTTGGTAATTTTTAGTATTATGTTTTAATTGGTACTAATATAAATTTAGACTTGTATTTTACTATAACACATTTCTGTTTTCCTATTTATGAAAAAGAAAAGAAAATAAAGGCATCAATGCAAAGTGTAGTGCAGTTTTTTGATAAAGATTTTGACCTATTTTGTTACTTTTCCTAGTCTGAAATAGAGCCATTCGTTGTAATGGACCTATCTTTCTTATAAAATAAATAGAAAACATAATATTAAAAAAGCATATATTATATTTTTGGAAAGCTAATTATGAGGGCTACATACACAAAATTTCATCTATAGGTGATTTTATTTGACCTCAACATGCATGACATGAAGTTGATTGTATTGACAAATAAAATTCTAACATGTGGATAGGAGACAAAAATATTGCCACATAAGTAGGTTTCATTAGATACACAAATAAATATAAAATAAACAATATACCATAATGCATTGGTATGTGTGAAAAACTCTTTAGGGTAAACCCCACAATCCAAAGTAACTAAATGCATTATTCAATAAAATTAACAAGATTATAATACACTTGCAAAGCAAACCTTGAAAGGAGCTTCACCAACTATACAATTCCAAAGTGATTTTGATAGCATAAAATGGTACCTACAAAACTATTCATACACAAGCACCAATTAAAAATGAAGTATAAGCTAGAAACCATAAATGGTTTGGAAAACCCATTAGCAAGGAGGTATGGTGCACAAACCATGACACTAAATTCCAAAACCATCCTTGGTAAAATATTCTCTTAGCTATTTTTAGCAATATTCCTTACAATGTGTCATTTTCACAAACTACCATATTTGACCACCCAAACTTAGTCACCCCAATTTGTCCTCATTCAACTAATCAAAGATGCTCTATGACAAGTGCTCAAGCTTGTCATAATGTTGGTCAAGATCCAATGTAACCTCCCTTAGATGCTCTAATGTATTATAAGAATCTATCATATGTAATTTCTATTATGATGACCTTACACATACCACAAGATACCAACACATGGCTAAACTATGCCACCACAAAGTGGAATGTCTACCTCCTCATGTGAGGTCTAAATCTACTAAAAATGGATTACGTGTCACCTTCAAATCGAATGCTAGCTCTCCCATATAAATCGAAAATATACAAAAGATTAAATGGTTAATACATACGAAAAAATATTAAAATTAAATATTAGGAATGCAAGATTGAGACACTTTTTCCCAACATTTTCCCACTTGTTGGATACCTTGTAAGAGAAAAAGAGAAACATGTAACCAGAACTACAATCTAACTACTAAGGGTCGAGAGGCTCATAGACTCATTACACCACCCAAATTTCTATAACATCACAAGCTTCATCAAGGTATCAAATTTCTCTTGTGTCGCCTTCCCATCCTCTACCATGTCATAAACAAAATGGTACTAGATATCAATATGCTTTGTCTCACATGAAAGGTTAGGTTCTTTGCCAAAACTATGACACTCTAATTGTCACATAGAATTGTAATAGCTCCTAGACTCAACCCCACATTTGAAAATAATCGCTTAAGCTAGATGGTTTCCTTACAAGTATGAGTAGCTACCATGTACTCTACTTCTATAGTGAACAAAGCAACCACAACATGTCACTTGATCATCTAATTGATAGAACCACAAAGCATAATGAAAGTATATCCATTGGTGGTTCTCTTGCTATCAACATCCCCAACCCAATATGAATTCACAAATCTAAGAATAGTTACTAAATGTTAATCCCCTATAAAATTATAATGATAACAAACAAAATACTCAAAAGTACCCTCCAAATATCTTAAGACCATCTTCACTACATCTAGATGTACTCATGGATAAGGACTCCCACTACTTGGGTAATGTCTCTTGTGCATACAATAACATATATTAAGCTCTCAGCACCACTAGCATAAGGTACTCTAGTTATATCCTTCATCTAACTAGGAGAAGTTAGACACTTCTTAATTAAAAAATAGTTCCCACTAAAATAGAAACACACAAAGGTTTGCAAGCTAACATATTGAATCTCTTCAACATTGAGTTCACATACTTTGGCCAAACCAAATATTTATATTAGCTCTATATCTTATGATCTTCGTTCCCAAGATAGCCCCGATTATCCCTAGGTCTTTCATCTCAAACTATTTTGAAAGTTGAAACTTCAAATCATAAATTGTAGTCTTGCTATTACCCAAAACAACATATCAACAACATATAATGTAATAGTAAGGAAGCAATCATTGCCCATCTTATAATAGATGAAATAATTTGTTTTGGACCCCAAAAATACCAATCCCCACTCAAATGTATCAAAGCTTTGGCACATCTTAGGAGATTGTTTAAGACCATAAAAAGATTTTTTGAACTTATAAACCAAGTTTTTTTACCTTTTTTAATGTAGTGCTCTAGCTATGTCTTATAAATCTGTCTCCAAAGCACCTCGAAGGAAAGTTATCTTTACATCCATTTTTTGAACCTCGAGATACACTAGGAACCAAATGAATGTTAGTTTAACAACTAAGGAGAAAATCTCATAATAATCAACTCCTTCAACTTAGGAATAACCCTTTGCAACCAATCTTGTCTTGTTCTTCTCAACACTACTATCTAAACCAATTTTCTTTTCAAACACCCATTTGCATCCAATAGGTTTACATGCAACAAGTAAATGTACCCAGGCTCATGTGTCATTTTTCTTTAATGCAACCATTCATAGAGCCTCCTTTATAGTCCTAAGCTCATTAGTGTTAATATTCAAAGTAAAAATGTATCTCTAATCAAGAGGACATACCTATTTGGTGGTTGTCTGTGAAATTTATATACCCATGCTAGTTCCCATATAGTCTTGGGTCCATTAGGAGAACTTGACCCTAGTGTTCCATTAATATCCCACAAGGTTTTTGTAAGCATTAACATCCTTACAAGCATATTAGAGATTGTAGAATTAAGATGGACTAACTTATTAATTAGCTAGTTCTCATAAGTCACAATTCATTCACACGTTTTCTTTAGATCATTCTCGTGAAGCTCAAACTTGATCCTTAAGATACTTGAATTTAATACTAAGATTTATGAGTTTGCACAAAGCTCAAGACAATCATCCAATTGTGAGCATTAATTTTCTATACTTTGGCAATTGATTTTGCATAGCATTAGCATTAATTCTTAATCATTATTCCCAAAACTAACTATGAAAATGTTCTAATAAGATATAGACTTTAATAAGTTAGTTCATCTAAATCTCTAATCTCTAATCTACTTGTAAGGATGACTGTTTACAAACACCCACAAGGTTTTTGTAAGCATTAGCATCCTTACAAGCATATTAGAGATTGGAGAATTAAGATGGACTAACTTATTAATTAGCTCATTCTCATAAGTCACAATTCATTCACACGTTTTCTTTAGATCATTCTCATGAAGCTCAAACTTGATCCTTAAGAGACTTGAATTTAATACTAAGATTTATGAGTTTGCACAAAGCTCAAGACAATCATCCAATTGTGAGCATTAATTTTCTATACTTTGGCAATTGATTTTGAATAGCATTAGCATTGATTCTTCATCATTATTTCCAAAACTAACTATGAAAATGTTCTAATAAGATATAGACTTTAATAAGTTAGTTCATCTAAATCTCTAATCTCTAATCTACTTGTAAGGATGACAATGTTTACAAACACCATATGGAATATTGATGAATCACTAAGGCCAGTTCTCATAATGGACCCAAAACTATATGTGAACTAGCAAGAGTATGCAAATTTTACCAAAGTTTTACACAACTTAATTTAAATAGCATTAAAATTATTATTATCATAGATATTGATGAATTGTCTTTAGCTCTATGCAAACTCAAAAAACTCTATAAAACAAATTCAAGTCTCTTAAAGATCAATATGAACTTAATGAAAATGATCTAAGCATGGGAATGAATTGTGACATGTCAAAATGTTGTAATAAGCTAATCCATCTTAATTCTCTAATCTCTAATCTACATGTAAGGATGGAAATGTTCACAAGCATCTTATGAAATATTGATGGATCACTAGTCATGAACAAACTAGCTTTCCAAATTTGAGCAAACCATCACAAACAATTTGAAGTAACATTCAAATAGTCTGCATGATTATGAAAAATAAGTGTGCTCTAAAAGAATTTCCTTGATAATTGATACTTCTCTTTATCCAATTAAATCCATATTAAATATATTATGTCAAATTGATTAACAATAATTAATGAAAAGAGATAGAAAATTTAAAATTTAAAAGTTTATATTTTGAAATCAAAACAAAGGTGGAAATATAAACTAATAAATGATAAATATATAATAAATATATTAAAAAAAAGAGATTAAATTTTGGTAAAAGACAAATACACGAATATCATCATTACAAATTTATATGGAATCGAATCCAACCCTCACTGCATTCAACGCATCTTATACACCAATATGATCTGGAAACTTTAAAAGTGATTTAAAGTAAAAGAGAATTTAAAATTCATATAAAATTAAACTCAAACCTTGTTAGATCTAACAAATTATAGCCGCAACTTTCTCACCACCGAGGTTCCAATCCTAAAACAACCAGTAAACAATTTAAAGACAAATAAACTCCGATCTGTTTTCTCTTTTATAGGATTAATTTTAGTATCTGATTTGATCTTCAGTAATCTTGGAACACACGCACTCCAAGATACGAATACCGTTCTCAGAAATAAGCATTTGCGAATGCGAATTCTTATGCATTACCTTTAAAGCCGTGCAGGGATAGAAATCATGGTGGAAAGACAAACAAATGTTCATGCACCGCCAGCTTTTCGTAATCGAATATTACTGTGAATGCATCGACTGACAGAGAGACCGTATGCTTCTTTTATAGATTTTGCCTTTGACCCTCCGTGTAGTTCACCGACGATATACAGCTGTGTCGTTCATATGACTGCTGTCATCAAAGCTATCGTCATGTGCATTTACTAGCGTCTAGCTTTAAACTGACAGATATCGAGTTATTAATTGCCCTGTTTTTAGGCCTACCGGTATAGCTTCTTTAACTTACTGGAAAAGAAGGTTTTCATATTGTAACACGGCTAATACTGCCACAGAGACTAATTTCCTCCAAATTTATAGGAATGAATCTGCACAGTGATTAATTTTTGTTTGCCTTTTGTATATATTCTTGTAACCCAGATGTGGGCCCCGCTGAGCATACTACATCACATCCGAAACTCCCGTGCCCACATCCAGCTTTTGGGTCCCCATGTCCCATTCTGTACACTGCTACTTTTATTACATCCAAAATTCTCCACACCCAAATCCAGCTTTTGGGTCCCATTGTGTATGTTGCTTTCTGAATTACTTCCAAAATTCCCCATACCCAAATTCACATTTTGGGTCCCATCGTGTATTTTGGGTTTCTTCTAGTCCCCCACTGTACTGCATTTTTTCCAATATACCCAAATTGGTTTCTGGGTACCACTGTCTATGCTGCATTTTCTTCAAATACCCAAATTCAGCTTTTGGGTCCCCACTGTGTACACTGGATCTCTTTGCATCCAGTTAGGTTTCTAGGTCTCACTAGCCCATCCTCTCTTCTACACCACTTCAGTCTCAGCATTTCTTTTACATGTACATAACCCATTCTCTGATGCTGAAATAGGTTTAACATTGTTCCATCAATGGATAGATTTGATGCCTTCCTTGGCTTTCAAAGGCTATATCTTCCTCATAAAAAGATTTTTCCACTGAATTTCAAAAATATGGGGCTAGAACTTTTCAGACCATTTTACCTGATCTGAGTAATCAGGAATACAGATAACAGTACTTGAAGCATTCTAACCCAAAAAATAAATTAATGTTTAGTAATCCTTGCCATAATCGATGTCATGTCGTAGTTTATTATCCACGTAACCTTCTAAACAGCTCTACATCATGTGGGCTGATATTTCAACCTACATTCCAAAATCCTTTGGCAGAGGGTAGTGGCTAAAGAACCTCATGGCAGTTGTAGGAGGAGAACTAAACAACATCGGTGGTGCACATGATTTACTTCAAAACATTGAAATGGATTCGCAACGTTTCATTTCAAAATTCACACACGGATAAAGGTTCCCTGACAAATATTCCATAAATCATATATCCTTTACACTAAAAGATGCACCCTAAACCCTATAATCTGCCCATATGTCCTTTACAGAAAAGAGAGGCTCTACTGTTCGGATTTGATTCTAACACAGGACAATAAGATGATAACATAGATAATTGCTTTATTTATGTGGGTAAAATAAACTCAGATAAAACTAGAACTGATAAAATAACAAGTTATTACTAACCCTGTCAAACAGTATTTGCTCCCACTATAACTCAATTAATTTTAAATTTCACTCCAAAGTGTAACAGCCTGCCTACATAATTTTCACATAATGTTAAATCCAATACTGGACAAGCACTAAGAACGCACATCCCTTTGAAACAATTGAAAGCGAATCCATCAAGCTGAAGTGAATGCAAGAAAATTGTTTCATTTGTTGGTAGACCTAAACTTGTATGCAACAGAGCTTTGGCATACAATAGAGAGATCAAAAACAATGAGAATTTGAATTAAATTACGACTTCCAATATATGTCATATTGAAGTATATACATTAAGCAATTCCTAGCTAAACCTTCTATCTGTTCTATTGTCTCTCACCCTCTCTATACATGACATAAAATTCTCAATTGCCCCACGAACCCATACCACAATTTATAACATTTTTGTGAGAGTAACTGAACAGAATATATTGCCAAAGTGATTAGAACTAATAGCCAATGTGGAATAGGTATAAAAAAAAACTCAAAATGCAAATGCACTTGATTAAGATAATCTTCCTCTATGATCTTCTGCTTTTCTTTTATCATCCTCGGGACTACACAGAAACATAAATAGGGAAAATTCGGCCTCACAAGCAGAAAGATTTTAAGGCAAATGGAATGAGGCCGCAAAGAATCTGAGAAAAATCCAAGAATTACTCTTCCTATATGGATTAAATCCACTTTATTTGTATGTAGGTGTGTCAGAAGTGAATGGGTGAATGCTACGGAAATGGCTGTAGCTATGACCGCATCTTCCTAGATATAATACTTCACCGAATTCTCCAGAACTTGCTGGCTTGGGCAAAGAATTTCTTTGACTTTGACACCATTCTTGTAAATCTTGAATGTGGGTACAAAACTTACGCTCTCTGACTTTGCTGATGTCGGGTTTTCTTCAATGTCCACCTTCAACAGTTATACAGAAATACATGTTACAGAAAGAAAAACACTTTGAACTTGATAAACTCAAGACTTTCATTGCATATTTGTTTTAGTTGTAAAGAAATGCACTGGGGAGACAGGGGAGAAGAGGTTATAGCTAGCAGCCCTGCCTAACTTGCTATTTCTCACTAGTAGATAAAAATTTAATACTACTTTTCAGTATGATTTACCTTAAGAAAGTTGACAGATGGGTATCTTCCACATAGCTGATCAATAAATGGCAAAATCTTCTTGCATTGTTCATTTGATCTTGATTTGAAGAGAACTACTGCCAGACCTGTAGATGCAAAGAATGTTAACCAAAGTGCTACTCTTGGTTCCGACGAAACAATCAAGTGCCATGAAACAAGGATAGTAACTTCAATGATTCATTGGATTGGAATGCTAACCAGGTGAGCTAATGGCTTCTTTGTATTGATCGTTATTGTGAACAACCTCAACTTCCCCTCCGAACTTCATATTGTATATCTCCTCGCCACGAGACTTCTTCAGCGCCACTTGAACATAAAAGAGAGACTGAGCGACTTCTTTATCTCCTGGTACTTCCCTTCTAAGAATTTCATAATCCCTTAGAGCTTCCTCCCATCGCTCAAGCTGTCAACCACCATATATGTATATTTATTAGGATGAAACGAAACACTAGCATGCACACAAACACAGAGAGTTCCACATATGTCAATCAAACTAAATAACGACATGAAGATTGATGGAAATGTTTAGAATGATCATGCACCTCTGTATTTGATGCAGCCCGTCTAAGAAGAGCCTTGGTATAGTTAGGTTGAATGCTCAAGGCTAGATTACAATCTTCAACTGACATCTCCCATTGGCCAAGTTTTGATCTGCAGGCTGCCCGGTTAGAAAGCAAAACTGCATTCATGGGATCATGTTCAAGCCCTTCCCCGTATGCTGCACATGCTTCTAAATACTTGCCAATTTTGAAGAGCTCATTTCCAATTAAGCGGGCATTAGCCACAGCTTTGGCACTTTTGAGTAATGAAGAAACCTCATGATTGCATGAATCTAGTCGAGCTGCTTGCTCTGCAGCAGGAACTGCATTGTCAAATCTGGCATAAAATATCAATTTTGTTGGTTAGCCATTTAATAATTCCTTCAATTGACAGCTCCCATGTTCAATTTATAGTTCCTATGTTTTCTGTTGTAACAGTTTCTTCAATTGATAACCAATCATTCAAATGTCAATTACCTTCCTAAGGCCATGTCCACCTGAGTTCGCACCATAAGAACATAAGCATCACCTATGATACCATGGAACCGAGTGGATGAAGCAACACTTGCAGCCTTATCTACACTTGTTAGAACTGCATCTGCCTCATCTAATCTATGAAGCTTCAACAATGCTTCTGCTTTAGATGCAAATACCTGCAATCCAAGCCAGTGGAAGAATAATATGTTATGGATGAGTTTCTTTTAAAGCAATTGCATAAATGTCTAAACAGCAAAAATTGGGTGAATGTAGAGTGAACTGTGTGAAAAGAAGACAAGGTATTATCCTTGAACTAATAAGTTCCGGATATAAGGAAATGCTGCAGCTAAGACAATTGTTTGTAATTAACAAAATGCCAAAAAAATGATAGTATCCAAAGACAAGAAGATCCAATTCCACACAGTTCAGACAAAAATATCTTAGCAATAGCAGAACTAATGTTTGCTTTACAGCATAGGTCTTCTCTGATTGAGAAAGCTCTAATGCACAAAATGCTTGAAACTTTTCTTTGGATCACAATTCGTGTCAAAGGGGATTGCTACACATACTAATTTGCATCAGATCATAAATGTTATCAATGAGGATTTTTAACTGATTGCTTTCCTCAGATAGCAGCTGCTATCAATGAGGATTGTCACATACAACTACTCTCCTGATATTACAATTTTTATAAATGTGGATTGTTACACAAAAATTCTACAAATGAATAACTTTAAACCTGCAAAATGCAAGCATACCTGCGGCGAAGAGTCAGCACCAGCCACAATCGCTGCATCACTGTCCCTCAATACAGCCTTCCAATCTTCAACCTTCCGAGCTTCAGCCAGCTTTGTCATGTATTTCTCCACATTTTGCACTCTCTGAATATCAGCCCTATCTGACTGCTGCCCCGCAAGATTGAATTGCCTTCTGGCATTTTCTACTTGTCCTAGTCTGCATTTATTTAATTTTATCATCAATCAAAATGCTAGCAGCATTTTCCACGTGCCCCTACAAATAAAAAATATGCAATGTAAAAATGTAAGGAAAGAAACTTACTTGAGATAAAGAGATCCAAGTCTGTGATGAGCCCGACCAAAGGATGGATCCAATCTGATCGCATCCAGGCATTCTTCCACTGCCTCTGCATATCTACCTAGGGCGGTGAGTGCGGCAGCCCTATTACTTCTATAGGGAGCATTCCCAGGTGATAAGTATATAGCCCTGTCATACAGTGAAAGTGCCTCTAAAAAATGCCCCTTCTTGTATTGATCATTCCCTGAATTCTTCACATCCTCTGGATCTGTACTTGCCATAGCTCGTTTCAACAGCATCGATTCTCCTACGAAATGGATGTTACCAGTTACAATTGAATCAGATTTACCGTTCCCTTTCACAACACTTCCGTGGCCATAGTTGACATTTCCAGATCCCAAAACATGATGTGGATGACCACTGTCTCCCTTGGCATTTCCCTTGATAACATTGTTATTCGCATTGGCATTGTTGAGAACTTTGCCACTGGTAAAAATGTTACCAAGATTGCCATTTGGGAGAATATTTCCACCGGTAATGGCGCCACCGCCACTGTTAACACTAGCATTGGCAGACCCAACTGGTACCCTAGTAGGAACTATTCCAGTATTGATTATGTTACCTGTTGCAAGCTGGGGTCCAGAAACTGGCCTGGAATTGACGGTTGTGCCATAACTTAGCTCTCCAGACGATCTGGAGGATGAGCCACTGTAGGAGCTGCCCCTTGAATGGCCCGATTTCTTCGCATTTCCTAAACTTCCAGTGACCATCCCACCGCCACTGATGTTATTATTGGCACAATCCTTACTATCTCCAGTTGGGCTGCCAAGTGTTTTAGGATTCAGAACATTGCCTAATCTAAGAGATCTGCTACCTCTTCTCACGCTTTCTGCAGTTGGGCTTCCGCCACTTGAGCTTCCCCCACTGGAAACAGAACCTACACTGAGCTCACCTGAATGACTGCTGTTCTGATGATGATGTTGCTGATGATGATTAGCCCCCGCTTTCAGGGTTCCTCCTACAATGGGGCTACCTCCGCCATTTCCTCCACTTTTGGTGGCACCGCCACCAGACACAGAACCACTTGAACTGCTAGAAGTGCTTGCACCATCTGACGATTTTCTGCCTAACATCACGCTTCCATAAATAGGATTGCCCTTCACAGGAGTAGACCCCAAATTTGGAGCATCCAGTAATTTTGAGTCCACATTACGGTTGCCCGCTTTGATAGGACTGCCCTTCTGCGGAGAGTAAGATTCTATATTTGGAGAATCCACTAATTTTGAATCCGTGCAGTGCTTGTTTTCCTTCTTCTGCGTCACCACCTCACCCATTGCCATAGATCCAAAACTTTTCTCAATCCCCAAATCATTGTAGTCTTTCACAATATTCTGCCCTCCACCATTTCTACACTTGTTGCCCTCAGTGTCGTTGCCATAACCCGACTCTTTGCCTTTGTCTACCCAATACAGAGGTCCCCTTTCATCCTTGAATGTGTTTGTATTGTTGTAACTTCCTGCATTGTACTTTTGCCAGGCTGGAGATTGACCCTGGTCTATATTGGGCTTGGATCCAAAAATCTTTCCGCTGAAAACCCCTCCATACAAATCAAAACCAGACCCGGTACTCTTTTTCTTAGAATCAGCTTGACAGTGTCCCATGATGGGCTGCATAGATCAGACCCAAAATCCTAAATGGAGCTAGAAGTGGGATGTCAAACTAAGGGAAAACCGAAAAAAAAAAAATTGAATATAAGGTACCCAAAGCTCAAGACTGCAATCAATTGTGGGTGTGTAGAATATTAGAACTTATGAATCTATGAGCTCATACCAATCATAATCACAGAATTGTGTAATCAGTGCAAAATTAACATACAGTGGAGATCGAAATGAATGTGGAGAATTTGCAATTGCAGTGCAGAGATTTATGTCAGGGAGACCCCAAAATAAAATCACTTTTTAAAGACTATGAAAGAACGACAACAAGTAGGTAACGGTGATTCATCCGCATACAAGGCCCAGGGAAACAAACAGCGCCATATCTCGTGATGTATGCCTCTCCTGATTCTGAGGCTGCTACTGACGATACTGATAACGATAATGATGATGTTGATGCCATCCAATATAATGACATTAAACAGTACCAACAAGAAGCAGCAGCAGCAGCAGCAGCGACCAAGAAAAGGAAATCAGTGCACACAAGCAAGGAATGAAACGAACGTGGCCCAAAAGCAAAAGCAGGGAAGAAACATGTGCACAGGTGATTGAAAGATTTGAGACTTGATCTGGAGTCAGCACACCAGGTCTCCGCCAACACTTTCACCTGAGATATGATGCTGCATCAATTTCCGCCACTCCTTTTCCTCCTTTTTCACGGCCAATAGCGCTTGCTCTTCAAGACTCTCCCTATACTAGAACACCGTAAACACACTAGGTAGTAGTTTGGAGCCTGTGAGGCTTCTGCCAGACACTCTCAATAACAACAATCATACCCCAAATTATAATAATAATAACTCACAAGTACTGTCTCTGTGGATCCATGACTTGCTTGAATTGCAAGTCTGGACCTAAGGGGCCTAGAGAAATGAGCCCCTGTGATCTTTCTTTCCTCTTCCTCCCTTGTGGGGATCAAGCACACACTTGCGAGGGGGGTAAATAATAACACAATCCCCCTGGCCGTTGATGAGGTCCTCTGCCCTCACAACTAGGTATTCAATCCCCAACATCCTTCATATCCTTTGTGCAATTACCAACCACTAAAATTACACTAAAACATCAATGAGCTCTTTGTCAAGTGTAATTATTTTTAATATTGCTGGGGAGTGAGATCTATTATTATTAGCATTATTACATGATGACAATGAGATGATGTTAGGACATGCATGAGCATGTGAGGGGAGAAGGGGCATGTGACAGGTGCAAGCTGGCCATGTGCAAAGTGCCATAACACTAGTCCTCCAAAGCTTGGGCCCCTGTGAGTGCCCCCTTTGAGCCCCAGCACCACCAATAAATCTCTTGGTTTTAATTCTATTTTCTACCTCTTTTTACACCTGCCTGCCACGTCATGGCTGCCTCACCTCCACCCACTAGTTGACCACCATAAATGCCATCACCCAAGAAATTAACCGGGACCTCTCATGCTCACAGAATATTCCATGAAGATGCTTGATTTGTAAGCTTTCTCATCTATTTCTGCTTTCTTATTGTGGGAATCTAAGACTAAGCAAGGGGGGCCTTCTAACTTTAAGGCCTAAATTTTGCTTTAGATAATGAATTGGGAGGCTTGATTACCAAGCAGCGTAGATTCTTCCAGTGGGGGTGGGGCAAACCCCCCTTTGCACTTTTCTTTAAATTGTTGGAGTCCATGCTTATTAATGGTGGAAAGTCTGGTCTTATCACCGCATATGTATTTTTGTCCCTTCCCTACATGGTATGTACAAAGTGTGGGACAACCCCAACACAAAGTACATCAATGAATGTTCAATAAACCGAAAAGCGCTTTCACGGCCATTTTTCAATCTTTAGTAAGTTCTTAAAAAAGTATTTTTTAAATGAGGACGGACTCACATATTCAATCGCCCTCCATGAATAATTCTTATACCTTGCTTCCCTTCTCGCTTGTATGTTTGGCATTTCCTTACCTTGAACTCTCTTGTGCTTATCTCGTCGCTCTCTTTTTCTTAATTAAATCAAAATAGTTTATATATGTTAAAAATTATGTAATAATAAGTTACAAATATTATTTAAAAATTCAAATGTAATAGTTAAAAAAGAAACAAAAATTAAAATTATAAGATAAATAAAATGTAAAATATGTTCACAAAATTATATTTCAAAGTATAAGTGAGAACAACTAGGGGGGAGAGGACCCAATAATTAAGCATCCTAGTTTTGCGCTTCTCAAAATCTTACGTGGAAATTTCAAATCACTCTCAATTTTTTACAGCAGCTTACTTGGCAAGTCCCTTGCTTATATTTCAGGGCCACATCATCAAATATAATGCCACATTAGCATGCATTTTGTCAAGGTATCCAAAAAGGCCCAAAATTTTTTTTAGATCAATACATGTGCATTTGCATCATGTCTTATTGGGCATTGATGTGGCATCACATGATTGGTTGCTTTTTAGATCTAAGGAACACATTTCATTTAATTATGGGTAGTCATCATCAACACTAACAACTTTAAAGTCACAACTATTGGTCCAATATTGTTAAAAATATTGAGCATTTTATAAACAAATGTTATCACAACTATTGGAACACGCTCAAGTAATGGGTCATTTCCCCTATTATAGGTCACTTAAAAAATACATCAAAGCAAGAGTAAGAAAGAATTTAATTTTCCCAATTGGGCAGTTTGTTTCTTAATTAGAAAATATTGATAATTAGAAATAAATCTTAAATCTTAAATTTATTGTTAATTGTAACAAGAAGTTTCTAAATTATGTAGAAAATAAATCTTGTTAAAATATTCAAAAAGTTAAAAATCAATTATATTCTATTTTGAAAAGATTTTGAATTAATATATATTTTTATAAGAAATATTATAAATCATATATATTAATGTAAAGCAATGATAACTATTAGTAAAAATGTCAAAATCTTTAAAAAATTAGAAAGAACTATATTTAATCTTGAAAAGATTCTATTCTCAACAGATTTTGAATTAATAAATATATTTATAATAAATCATATATATTAATATAAAGTGAAATTAGAAAGAATTATTCCAATTTCCAATTATAAACTAATTTTTATTTTTATTATATATATATGCCTACAATAAATTTTTACGTTTAATAATAATTTGAAGTGTCATATTAACAGTTATATAAAAATATAGCAAGTCAAATGATACGGTCTAATAAAATTTTAGGTTGTAATATACGGTCCAAAATGCAAAAACCGGTCAAATAGACCATCAAATTC
>VDFB02281119.1:0-65497 GCA_007258455.2 Sequoia sempervirens | reverse complement strand
CCCTTTCAACAACAAATCGCGTCTTTCCAAAGACACGTCTTTTTTGTATAAGCTAATTGCTTTAATTAAATGATGCTCTCCATTATTATTTGATAAAAATAATTCCTGCCTTCATTCCGTCTATCTTACACAATATCTGTTGCCTTATAAAATTAAGGCAACTATTATTAACTTTCTTCATTTGTCTATCGGTGCATATTTTAACTTTCTTTAGTGACGTAAATACAGGTATCAAAGTGTGATCTTTGATCTTGAATGAGCAGTATCACAATCTTGAATGAATTTGGAAGACATTCAGATTCAGTTGTTGCTTTAATCAATTCGCCCATGCTCCTTGTCTTCTTTGCATTTTCTTTTTCCTGTAGCCGTCGATCCTCTCAAGCTGCTCTCGACAGCTCAAGAAAGTGATTTTTCTTTTCTTTTAGCTTTTGTCTTATCTGCTCTGACAGATCTTGTCTTTTTCTTCTTTACAAAAATACACCTTTCTTTTAATACGATTTCATTTGTCATATCGACTCTTACAAATTTGTTTGTTTTTATCGAACCTCTCAATAAGATATATGCCTGCCAATATCTTTGTCTTAGCGTAATCTTAAAGAAATGATTCTTACGGCATTTGATTATTACCTTTATACTGAACAAGCTCACAGGAACTGGTTATCACTTTGGTGGATGTTATTTTTGACCGACGTCTAATAGATATGACTCCGTACATCTGCACAAGAATTCTTCATAAATCTGATTTATCCTTGCTCTCATATTTGTTTTGTGTTGGACATAACTTATCATCAACTTGAAATCAGATCATGCTCTATTCCACCTTCAATAGAACATGCTCTAAGGTACGTGACATCAATGACAACATTTCCAACAATATACATTTTATGCATATATCTCATCGATACCACAATAAGCACACAAGGAAGGACTTTCACATGACATCAAGACTTAATCACATTCCTCAATCACAACATTCACATCTAAACCAAATATGACTTGCCTTTTCCCATAATTGACTTAACTCACTAAGACCAACTAGGGCGTGAGTGTGTGAATGCTCAGTTAGGCTCTGTTGTGACCTTTTCACACATCGCCCCATCGCAAATGGGGACCCCCAGTAGTCTGCTAGTTTTTAGGATTTTGTCTCCTTGCAACGGTTTCATGAAGTCACCTTCTTCTGAGAGTCATCCGAGCCAAGTCAATAATCCATGCTTGAATCAATGCATAAACGTCACAGAAGTGCTCAAAAGGCCCGGGAGACGAGGATCGCCTGTGCTTTCGGCCAATTCTGACACTTCCTATTTTTTAGGGAATCTGTGTTTTTGCTTTTTCATTTTTTCATTTTTGGCATTTTTGGACCAAACAGGATTCCCTATTTTTTAGGGATTTTGCTTTTTCTATTTTTAGAAAGTCAACCCTGGTCAACGAGTCAACTTTCCATCTTTAGATGCAAAAATCAACCAAAAAATCGAAAAATCAAGTGAAAAATCTGGAAAAGCATGGCAAAAATCTGAGAAAAATCAACCCCAAAAGCATAAAATTCTGGAAAAATCATTGAAAAATCAGTCAGATCTGAGTAAAAATCACCAAGAAAATTGACCAAAACAGCATAAAATTCATGGTAAAATTCTGTCTAAGTCTGGAAAATTCGCCATGTTCAGCCTTGAAGAAGTTGGCCCTTAAAATGTGGGACGTAAGAAAAAATGGCAAACCTTGTCCAAAGTCTGCCATGCCTAAGGAAAGAATTGCAAGGACTTAAGAAAGTCCACCCAGCAATAAGAGAAGGATGGCAAAATGTCTCTGAAGTCCGACCTTAAAAAGTGGGACTTGGCTAAGAAGTTCCAAACTCCGCCCAACTTGGCAAAGACCCTTCAAAGTCCGCCTAACCTTGTTGGATGATGGCTAAGAGGTAGGAAAGTCCACCTTAGACTTGGCAAGATGCCTTTGAAGTCCGCCCAAGCCTTGAGGGACTTGGCAAAGACCTTGGAAACTCCGCCACACCTTGGCATAGCAAGTGGAAAGTCTACCATGGCATAGAAGAGGAAAAAAAATTAAATTTTTGCTAAGTGTTTGGTACCTAAAAGGGAAAAATCCAAAATTTTCCCAAGTATGGAGGCCTAAAAGGGAAGGAAAATTGAATTTTGGCTAAGTATTTTAACATTTTCAAGAGGAAAAGTGTGAATTGTGAAAGGCAAAGGCTTGAGAAAGTCCGCCATGTCTTGATGGAAGATGAAAAAGACTTAAGGAAGTCCGCCTAGGCTATGGCAAAGAAAAAAATGAAGATCGCCTAGCATGAAAGGAAGAAGGATTAAAAATTCGCCTAAAGTTTGGATGTCTAGAGAAAATTTGATAAAGTTGGCCAAATATATAGAGAAAAATGCACGAGGCAAAGAGGTAGGAAAGTCCGCCCTTGGCTAAGAGGGTTAAAATTTTGTCAAGTATCATGGAATTTCGCCTAGGGATGACATCCAGACAAAGACTTTGCCTAGAGAAATTCGTCTGAGCAAGAGAAAGTTTGACTTTGGCATAAGAAAATGTGCCCAACGCAATTCAAAGTCCACCATGGCAGGAGAAAATAAGGATCTGGCATAACATTTGCCGGCGAAATGGTTAGAATTTTGACTTGGCTAGACGAAATTTGAAATGAAATTGGAAAATAAACTTTTAGCCAAAGAAAATGGAGTTTAAATCAAAATAGCCATGGGTCCAAAACGAACGGGTTGGAATAAATTAAAATATTTTAATATTTTAATAATTTATTTTCAAATACTCGGAAATTTAAAAGGCCTTGGACAAAATTAAATTCGCCAGACATATATCGGAGGAAAATAAATCGTGCCAGACAAAGATAGAATCCAATGGGAAAAATTAAATTCGCCATGAATTTAAAGTTAAAAAAAAATCAAATTTAATTGGATATTTTCAAATTTTCGAAAATTAAAGATAAACATCTAAGCAAAAATCGAATTTTTGAAAATCAAAGAGATTTGCCTGAATAAGCTCGACATGGATTCTTTTCGAAAAATAAAGGAAACTTGCCTGTTTGAACAAAAGAAAACAAATCGAGATCGAGAGAGAAGGCGGCAGTTGTTAAAATAAATCAAGTTCTTCAGCATTATAATGAGTTTCAACAACTCATTTTTCACAAACACAGCTGAAGAAAAGTTAATCTCTCTCGAAATTCTAAGGCAATCAATTTTTTAGCAGGCAAGATCGGATTTCCCAGAGGAAGAAGTAATTTTCATTGCTGAAGAAGAATTTTCTCGAGAAGTGAAAAGCTTTATTTGCTGAGAGTCGAATTTTTTGTGCAAGAGGGGCGTACTTCATCACTTGCTTTTTGATTAAATCCTCAGAGTTTAAATCTGATTTGCAGCAAGAAGTCTTTTACTGAGGTTTGAAGTTCAATTGAATAAGTTCGCCATTATTCTTCTGTCTCTTTCATGTTGGTTAAGTTCTGGCTAAATTTTCAGCTTAATCCATTTACTTTCAGCTTGCTTTTTCGCAGAAGTTTAATTATTTAATGGGCTGAAAGTAAAATATTCGAACACAAGGTGCGAATTATATTTAAGAAAAATTATTTGTATTAATGTTAGTATTTTGACTGCAGGTTGATGACCACGGTGGGCGAATCATCAAAGAAGGCAGCAATGAAGTTTGCCAGCAAAGGTGTCCAGCGAGAGTCTAAAATAAATTCAAAGTGGAAAAATATTGCAGACACCAATCTGGGACATGTCGACTTCGAAGAGTTCAAGAAAAGAGTATATGGACAAAACGGACTTCCAACACCAATTGCCAGAAGAATGGTGAGAAACGGAATATTTCAGGGAGCTGGATTCCCGCCTGCGATGGACTGTGTTGAACTAATGGCAGAATGTGTTATCCACTACAATGCTCAAACAAGACAGATCATTGCACCTGACGGCAGAATTTTGGCACACTTGGGCGAGGTAGCAATTCAAGAGACCTTTGGCATCCCAGCACATTCTCGTACTATCTACAAGACCAAGGAGGAAGCTAAGCATTTGTATGACAGCCAGTCAGACTTATGCGCTACAAATGTTAACAAGGCATGGCTGGAGAAGCCTAAAACGTCTATAAAGAAGATGCCTAAGAGGCCACGCCGGACAGACTTCAAAGAAGATTATGGGGACATCATTTTGATGTTGAACCGAATAGCTGGCAACCCTCAAGGAGCATTTTTTGAAAATTGGATGTACTACTTCATAGATGAAATCACTTCTGGCGTAAAAATGTTCAATTGGTCTCGAATGATAAGTAACAATCTTCACGAGCAATTGGTCAATTTGGAAGAGACTAAGTCTTTTCACATGAGCTCGTATATTGTCTACTTATTGGCCAGGTCATATAAATACTCAGGATTAGTTTGCAAAGGAAAAGTTGGCAACGGAGAAAATGAACTCAGACCGTATGATTGCTACCCACAACTCCAGCTGAAGGAGAAGTCCCATTTCAAAAGGGTGCATGATGCCTTCTTAATGCATATTACCAAAACACTTCAGGGAGGAGTGCATCAAAGGCTGAGTCGTGAGGCGAAGAGTTTGATCAGTAAATACGGATCCTGGTTCATCCAGTTTCCTAAATTTACGTATGTCAGGATCTAGGGATTTACTGGAAATCCCTATCAGTTGCCCATCTATCTGACAAATTGGATGATCCTGCTTGAAGTCCTGAGGCAGTTGGAAGAATATCAAAACATCCAAAGGCCGACTAAAAAGGCAGCTATTACATTCCCATTTTTCATCGGGAATATGTTAGAATCTTGTCCATCAGCGCAAGCAGCTGAAAGTGCTAGGCTGGAGATCCAGTGGTACCCATTCATGGCCTACAAGTCCAGGGCCAATTTGACCCACATCATCATATCCTGACAGTGGATGGGAAAGGTACAAGCACAGAGTGGAGTTGGAGGACTTCTGGGCAAATGCTGTTGATGAATATGAAGTCAGAAGAAGATTATGGTCCAGAATGCCAGTTGACTTCATGAGGGCGATTGAACTTTGTCGGGTGCCTGATCAGTTGCAGGACGATGGAAACTACATCCAGCCACGCTTCGAGGAAAGCCGACCTCTTCCTCCCGTAAGGTGGTCAAAGCCTGAACACTCAGACTTGGCAACCTTGATGAGACCAGTGACCAAGTACTCTCAGTGGTGGGTTGACCATCATGTCCAGGAGATGAGACAAAAAAGAATAACGCTCACATATGATTTACTGAGCGAGACAGAATCGTATTCCTCCAATGTTGGCGCATCCCATCAAGATTTGGTTGAGATTGGAGAGAAGAGGAAGGAAGTAGTTCCAAGTATAGAGCCTGTTCAGAAAAGACAGAAGGGAGAACCATCTCGCTCCACGGCAACTCAGAATATTGACGAACTGGTGGCCACCGCAAAGGAGTCCTTGGTTGAAATGATTGAAGCTTCTGCAGTCCAAGAAGAGAACAATGAGCCTATTCAGTTGGATGATGAGGAGCCCTCATCTCATATGGGCACAGAAATATTAGGTTCAGATAACGAGAGGGAAGTCCAAGATGATGACTTCGAAGAGGGAATGATTTCCGCCCTTAGAGGAGTCTTGGATGTTCCCAATGAAGAGAACGTTCAGGAGGGAGATGGCATTGAGCAGCCTACCATCCCGAATTGGCTGATAGAAAGGATGAAGATTCAAGCACTAGAAGAAGCCCAAGAGGAGGATAATATTGCGGACTTCTTGGCAAGATTGGAACAGGTTGCAATTAAGAAGCCGGCCAAAAAATTCTCCACCATTCAACGGGACGAGGCAGGCAGACTTTCCATACACATTGCAGTACCGACAGTGGACAAGCCACAAGATGAGATCACTCCTCAAGAGTACGCCATAACCACCATAGATCTTGGCCCAACCACAAAAGGTCAGGAAGTGGAGGAACTAGATAATTCCGCCTCAACTGTCAAGGCGAGACTGGAAAAAGAAGTGGCGAAAAAGGAGTATAAAAGGGAAGTTGAACGCCTGAAGGAGTACATACGGCACCTGACCCAGCCGCTCAATCAGGGTGATGCAGTAACTCCTCTCCTTAATCCCTCACAGGAAATAGCCAAGGATGTAGAGCACGGGATGGTCACAGCCAAGGAGGCTCAGGAATGGATGATAAACGAAGGCACTGAAGCAGCCTCGTTCATGGAAAAACTGGCACTTACCTATGGGCAAACTTCTTTTCTTTCCAGACTTGTTGATATGGCGGAAATTTGGGACAACCTTCCAGATATTCAAGAAAGGCTTATTCCATGCCTCAGGGTCCTGAAGGGCATTCCAAGAGAAGAGTTGGTTGAAAGAAAGGTGATTGTTGCAGGAGCAGTGTATGATTTTCACCATTGGTTTTGGGCAGTGACTATACGGAAAGAGGTTCTAGAGAGGGCGAAAGCAGATGGGCTCAGAGTTGAAGAGCAGGTCAAAGAAATCCGGAAGAAAATTTATATGACAGCTGCAGAGGTGTTTGACCATGAGATTGTCCGGGAAAACAACATGCAGCTGGAGAGGTTGAAACGTAAGGTTCAGGAGGTTTTCTTCTCGGCTACTGGACCACTTCTGAGGCAGGATTTTGCGAGAGTGGCGAGTCTCTTGGCCATCCAGAATGATTTTGTGAAGTAGGAGGCAGATTGCGCAAGCACATTTGCCAAATGTGTTGAGGACTTGGATGGACTGGAATTCTAGATTAGCATGCTGCCGCCCGTCACGATGGAGGAGGTTGTCGTGGTCGTGTCCAGATTCATCAAGCGCAATGCTAACCAAGCAGATAGGGACGCCTCTCCTTGATGATTGCTCCAACTGCCACTTCACTGCCTGTTACTGATTGTTTACTGATTGATAACTGATGTTATTTTGGGCAACCCTAATGAGGGTTGAGTTGTAAAAATCTTGGCTGTCGATATTGTTTTAATCTCGGCCCTTCATTTGATTTTTGAAACTCTATTTAAACTGGTGATCTCTCATTTTCATTTGTGTGGAGACAGTATATGAAATTGTTGCATTGAGACTATTTCTGATAATAAAAGCTCTTATGCATGATTTGCTTTGAATAACTTTTATTGTCAAGTAGTAAGCGAGGTTGCATATCTTCTTCTACCATAGATTAGAGTTAGAATTAAGTTAAGTAGAATTTGCTTTGAGTATTGGTTAAGTGAATGAGAGATTGATCGTATAGATTCAATGGTGAAGTATTGCTCATACTTTCTTCGAATGGATGATTTGCATTCGATGCGTAAAGTTAGCCTGAGCTTATAATTGTGGAAACTTAACTTCAGTCTCATTCAAGGCTTGAAAATCATTATCACACCCCTTGAAGATTGCACCCACTTTGCGTAAGTTGTCCTAAGGAGGCGAAACAAAGTGCGGTTATTCCTTTCACCGGATCCTTACTGTCTCTTAAATTCTTAGGTGTAGAATAGATCCCCTAAACCCTTATCTTTTTGCTATTTTTTCGAGATCCAAATTGAAGTCCTAATTGAAAAGCCTTTAATGATAAACCCGCCTAAGTCCTGAACTTGTAAAAATTTCTTTAACGTAAGTCCCCTTGTGTATTACCAACAAATCACAACGCCCATTGAGCTTATACACACGTCAAGACCTGACAAAAGAAACCTTGGAATCGCCATATGATCTCGCAATCTTAGCATACGCGGTGATTTTTCAAGAGAGGATAGAGTGGCTTTGGACATTTTATTCTGTGTTCAGTGGATGATAAAACGTACACCAACAGGCTCATTAAGGGTTACCAAACCAAGTTCTTCTCCTGAGTGATACTTCCCCTCTCTTCCGAAAATTCGAACCTGTTCCTGCACTCAACTTAGCACATCATAACAGTAGTTATCCGATCACAACATAATCATATGCATCACACATTTCATAGTTAGAATCATTATAAAATATCAAATTGCATCAATCGTTCATTCATCATATTTCCATTCAAGATTCATTGAACACATTCATATAAAGATTCATAAAACACATTCATGTAAAGATTCATAAACTCATTCATTTATTCAAACAATTTAACCAAACAAGGTAATAGTAAATAGGTAATATCACTCAGGGTGTAACACTAGCTGCTTTACCCATGTTATTGTTTGCACAACTGTTCTCTCTTGGGGTATGTTGATCTACCCTCAACTGTCCAATCGCTACCACCAACTGTTGTTGGAATGCTTGCAACATCTGTTGTGATTGTTGGGAAAATGTGTACAAAAACTCCTCTATATTAGGTTGACCATCCCTTCTAGGACTTCCACCTCTACCTCCTTCCATTCCTTGTTGTGTACCTGTAAATGGAACTTCTTCCTTTGGATTTTCTTGCTGCCCTACTCTTCTATGATAGTGGTACTAAAATGCTGATTGCATATAAACCCTCCAGGCTGGCAAGATCAAGGCTCTGATACCACTGAAATATACCAACCAGGATTTGCCCTAAAAATCTGATTTTAAAACTCAAAATTATGCCCTAATTTTGTGCACTTTTATTTTCTGCTCAAAACCCTAGATTCTGATCTGATTTTCTGATTTCAAACAAACAAGAACAGCAAACATATATGCCTCCAAATGCTCAAAGTTTCAAACGATAAAGCAATTATATTTATCTTTTCAATCATGAACACAACCAGCAATGAACAATTACAGAATGGTCACAAGAACATGAAACAAATCTGATTTCAAATTGTCCCAACTGCTGTTACAAATCAGAATTATTGTCTATGCAAAGTACAACACAAAATGGGCTCAAACATGCCCAGAATTAACCAAGAAATCTGCTGCTACAAAACAGGTCTAAATACATACCAAAAATGCATAGAAAATGCTGCTCCAAATATGCCTTAGCTGGGCAAACTACTCCAGCTATGCAAAGATGCCAAAAAGTATGCAAAATGTGAATGATGATGCCTCAAAACCCTACAAAAAAGGTGTGTTGGTCTGCTGGTCTAAAAATGAGGGGCTGAAACCCTTTCAATGCACACAAATGACCTCCAAACACCAAATCACCCATCCAAACCCTAGTTGCCTCACCTCCAAATGATGCGCTCCACTCTATGGTCAAACCCTAAGGCAAAACAATGCAATATCTGCCTTCAAAACGCTGCTCAAACTGATCTGAAAATCTGATTATTACTTTCCAACCCTCTATCCTTCACATGACGCCATTGAAGCACAAGTAGACCTCCGTTATGAAGTCCTACCAAGATGAGATTGGGTTTTCATCCAACTCACAAACAATTCGCAAGGGTTTTCGTCTTTGGAATGAATGCAACAAGTTGTTCGTTCAAAACTAAAAATAATAATATGCGTGATGATGAAATGCCTTCTCAAGATCTTGTATTTATATCAAACTTGCCTTTTTCCCCCACCTAGGCCGACCCAACTTGGATGCCCAATTCCACTTTTAAAATTCAAATTATTTTCCTTTTATTTTACCAATTGGGGAGCACCACTTAAGGACATAAAATATTATTATTTTATTATATTTTTGCCTCCTTTATTCCTAAAAGGAGCTGCCCACCTTCATAGAAAAATCATAAAAATATTTTGGCACCTCAAAAAATAATAATAAATTATGGAAAATTAATTCCCAAGTCTGCCTAGCCAAATAAAAATTAACTAAGCCATAAAATAATTATTTCCAAATATTCAAGGCTCAAACCAAATATTCGAGGACATTACATATTTCTTGAACTCCTTGTGTTGCACATTGTCTAGATTTGTTGTTAGTGGACATTGAGAAGATTGGATGGGTCAAAAGTCTGGTTGAAGATGCTAAACAAGTTACCAAAATTATCTATAAGCATAGCTGGGTCCTTCCTTTGATGAAAAAGCACACAAATGGCAAGGGGCTTGTGCAACCAAAAGTGACACAATTTGCTAGCCACTTCCTCACTTTGCAAAGAATTCTTTCCCTAATTCCTCATCTCAAGCAAATGTTTGTGTATGATGCTTGGTTGGTGTCTCCATTTTCCAAAAAAGTTAAGACCAGAAAATTGCAAAAACAATTTTTGAGCACTTATTCATCAAAAATGTGGAGTTAATCAAGGTAAGAAACAAATACAAACATAAAATTTATACAAAATTATCTATTTGTTGTTTTTTTAGGGGTTAATTTTGTAATAATTTCAAATTTGTTTTCAACTTTTTAGGTGATAGAACCTTTGGTCAAGGTTCCTCATATGGTGGATGGGGACGGCATGATGGTGAGTTTCCTCAATAAGGCCATGGATAAGGGCCAAAAAGGCCATTTTGCATTACTATGGTGGAAACAAAAAAAAAATGAAATCATTTGACACATCATTGATCGCAAATGGACAAACCAACTCCATCAGCCAATACATGCCCTAGCCTACCACCTAAACCCAAAGTTCTACTTCTCTAAAACATTTAAGGCTGGTGAGGAGGTCATGGCAGGTGCGATTTCATGCATTGATAAGATGGTGCCAAATGTTAAGATAAGAAACAAAGTTCTTAATGAGTTGGAGGTGAGATTTACTAAATCTGATTTACTATATCTATTTATAAATTTGGCAATGCCGAATCTCTAGAAACATCCATTTTACATCCATAATAATTAATTTGTTATATTTCATCTATCTATTCAATGTTACAAGCATGTAAAGGGGAGACTGTTTTCTTCAGCTCAAGCAAATTTAAAGAAAAGAAAAGCAACCAAGTAAAAAAAAATCTTTTAATTTTTAGCTCAATACTACAAGTAGAAATTAGAAATTTGATTCTTATATTTTCTACTTAATTTTTTTTTTTTAAATTGTAGATTTATGGTGAGAGAATTATGGTTTTGATACGCCAAATCTTCAAAGGATAGCAAAGAAGCTGCTATGTACTTTACCTTGGCTGAATTTAACACTACTATTATAAGTCTATATGTTTCCTATTGAACCTAGATATCACACCCAATTCCGAGTTGAAATGAAACACTTAAGTGCTCTTATCAGCTACACATTCTAAATCCACAATGTCGTGCAACATTAAACCTTCATCTTCAACATACTTTAACCCATAATGATGTGTGCCCTTCAAATATTAGAGCACATGTTTTGTAGAAATCCAATGAACTTGTGTTGGCTCATCCACAAACTAACACATTGTGTTAACTACAAAACAATTATAAGTTATAGTACTTACCTAGTACATGAGAGAACCTATCAAGCTAGTTTTCCTCTCTGCAACCCCAATCTATTAAGGGTTATAAGGCACAGTCTGCCCCTCTTAATCTCTACATCTTTACAAAAAGGCATAAAAATCCTTGGAGATATAATCACCTTTTTTGTTAGACCTCAAAACCTTAATTTTCCTACCTGTATAATTTTCTGCAAGAGCTTTGAACTCTTGAAATTTCCCAAAGACTTCATGTTTGGTCTTCATGAAACAATCCAAATTTTCCTTGAAGAATCATCAATAAATGAAATATAGTGAATGCTTCCTATCAATGAAGCTGCTAGCATAGGTCCACATACATTTGAACAAATCAAATCTAAAATCCTCTTTGATGTGCGCTCATTGCTAGGAAAAGTAGTCTTGATGTGCTTCTCAATTGCATAGCCCTTGAATACTCCAATCTTGTCTACCTTGAAGTTAGACAATCCCTGCACCATATCCCTCAAGAGAGTTGGAGTTTCAAATTTCTCATGCCAAAGCCCACATAATTTGCCACTATCATGTATCAAGGCTTCCCGTTTGATTGGATAAACAATCAACCTGTAAGACCAAGATCATGGCTGTAATTTCAAATGACTTGTTGATAATCAAACTCGATCATACACTCTTCAAATCTGTCATGGCTGAAAGTGAAAATAAATTCTTTATTAATCCAAGAACATATATAACATCATGAAAGTCATGAATATCACTAGAAGGCATGTGGAAAGAAATAATTCTAGTCCCAATAACAGGATATGTGGCATCATCACTGAACTCAACCTATATACCAGCATTTTGCTCCTAAAGTTTGTTGAAGTCCTCATCGAATGTTGCGCAACTTGATGCTCCATTGTCCACATACCACCCTACACAAAAAAGGGTGATATTGGATAATCATGACACAATGGAGAAGATTGTCTCAAACTTAGAGAAAGCCCATCCACTGCTCAAGCTTCTGTACTCCCTGCAAACTGATTCAACTACTAGTGTTTGCCCTTAGTGTTTCCTTCTTTGGACACTAAGAAGCATAGTGGCCATTCTTTTGGCATTTGAAACACAGCTTGCCCAATTGGGAGTTTCATAAAGAACTCACTGAGCCTCAACATTATAATCTACCTTGTCTACATAACACGTTCCCTAACAAATATTGCTGTATAAAAAGAAGGATTGCTCAGATCAATTAGCATGCAGTGCTTTACAAATATCTGAATCTAGTTCAAGTTCTTACATGAATGTTAGTGAATTTGCTTGCCATTTACGCGTATGATCAGTTATTTTACAATGCAGAACAAGCAAATGGTATTGACAAGGTTGATTATGGCAATAGCATGATCTCTAAATCTAAAAATTACTATTTTAAGTATATAATTAAGTGCACCTCTCCATAGGAAATAGTTCCAAGGTTCTAACATATTTTTCAGAAACAAATAAGAAATATCTGGAACTATTGGTATGCATGATTGGAATATGCTAATAATAGCTGAATTGTCGTTATTTTCAACCAATTATAATGTGTCAACATTCTTCAAAAAAAAAATTCTTTAATATTTTATCATAACACTGGAATGACAAATTATAAGATATCTTCAAGTGTGAACAAGCGGCTGTTGTTTCTGTATATGAATCCATTTTAAATACACAAATTTTGTACTTCCCCATCTGATTCTCTACGCAAGGAATACTGCCTGATAATTCAGAAGATGGAAAAAGTTTATACACACAAAAAGAATGTTCCAGTTAGACATACCACAGATATTGTAGCCAAAGTATTCTCTTGCACACTAAATGCTCGAAGCATTTCTTGTAAACTCATGCGTGTCTCAAACAAGTATTGCTTTGTCACCAAGCTTCCTTCAATCTATTTAAGCAGCAGCACAAAGTGGCATTCCATTAATAGAATACTTCCTGCTATTCTTGAACAGATTATATGTACAAGTAAACTAATTATTGGATGAATTTCTATGAAGCACCAGTACTGGAAGTGACAACCATGTGAAAACAACTACAGTACAACTATAAACAATTAAGATGTTAGTGCAGCAAAAAAATCCCAAAGGGCTGTAAAGGAGAATTCAACCATAAAACATCTCTGAAATTCATCAATACTTGAATTTACATATTTCTGCCATAATTCCCATTTTAGAACCTACTATGAATGTCAAAATATTCCTCAGCTAATTCTAGAACCTATTTAAAATTCAAACCAGATCTGCTAGAGAAGCACTCGTTTTATAACAATGCTTATATTAATAATTTAATATTGACATATGTACAAAAATATCAAGACTGCAAAGAGTTCTTACAGAATATTATATTCTTTTGTCAACAATAAAAGCTTATTTAGAACCTTGTGATCATGTCCTATACACTATTTGGCAACCATGTTACCTATACCACCTGTATTGTGGAGTCTATCCCATTGGCCTATAACCAGCACCAACAATGGGCGCCAAAAACAATGTGTTTTAATTTGTTCCTTTCAGAACAACAGAAAAAGGAATGTTTAATGATAAATCTTTCTTCCAATTATAAGGCAAAACTATTTTATAACTAAAATGTAAACTAAACTCAGAACTCAAGGAAATGAACTCCCAACTTTCTACACTATGTACGAGTTAAATCTTTGGGTTTTGAGCATGCATTCCAAATAAACTAAAGAAAAATTGCCTATCTTTTAGTTCTCGGATATGGACACAAGGCTAATCAGCACTTCTACACACTGATAAGAGACTTCATATATTTGTGACCAATGGGAAGGACCCAACTGTGACAACTTGTGCACACTCACTCTTCCTAGCTAAAAGCAAACACCAAAAAGACTGACTACGATAAAAGAATTGGATTAAATTGAGAGCAATACACAAGACCAAATAAATTGAATAATGGAAATTCAAAAGTTAAACATCCAGGTTGATGAAAACTGCAATACAATGCCTCCAACAATTACTAATTTCTCTTCAATATACTGAATCAACACATAAGACATCAATAGAAGATCAAACAATAATCTCCACAATAAGTAAGCACAAAATTACCTTTCCCTTAAATCTAAGTTTCAATAGCATTTATTTACAATTTTTTTACAAGACCATCATAAATGAGAAAGAGAAAGATTCTGAAGAAACTTTCTTCAAACAACAACAAAAAATATTAAAAAGGGATGGAACGAAATGACCACCCAACTACATCTTCTTGCCTTTATATTGAGTCCCAAATATTATAGAGCTAAGATCGTTTCTATGTTGACAAGGATTACCCCATATAGAGATGTTGAAGTTGGCCAGAGTTACAAGGCAGCACTTTGTATAGTCTTCATGGATCTTAACATGTAGAATGCAATAACAATAGAGTTCATGGATTTTGTATGCTCCAAGGACTTTAGTATTGATGCTCAAGTTTAAGGTCGATGTACATAGTTGGTGCTACTTCCATGGCTAATCATTCACACACCTACAACCTCTTGCAATCAAAATTTGATCACATTTTTACAAAAAAGTTCTTTTATCTTGTAACTTTCATTTATCTTTTATAATTTAAATTTTTAAATTTTATAGCTCTTAGCTCTCTATTTTTTTCTTAAGAGGTTGTTAGTTCATCTGCATCTGAGAGTAATTGGAGCACATGTTCCTTCATCCACTTAGAAAAGCACAATAGACTACATTCAAAAGAGGCAGTGGACTTAGTGTATATGCATTCAAACTTGCATCTCCTTTCACACAAAAAAAATGTAGCTACAAGGAAGGGGACGAAAGGAAGTGGGATATTGAGCCCAAGCATACTAACTTGTATGCTTCCACTTCCCACCTTATTGCACTTAATGTTGAAGATGAGCTAGTTAATGAGCATGAGAGTGCCAATGCCATTGTTTATGGTTCTAATATACCAATACCTACATCATCTAATATGGATGGCAATGATGATATTTTCAATGTTCCACGGGGACACATGTGTAATGTCCCCATTTTTGCGAGCATCAGTTTTTTAGGGATTAGCCTATCATTTGACCCTCGTAGGCTAACACAGATGGTTAGAGGGTCCGGCTTTGCAGTTATCAATGTGTTTTCTTCTTCTTAGTGAATTTGGATTCAAGATTGGTGTTCATTTGACTCAGTTCTTCACACTTACTATTTATGGTAAGTCACCATTTCAGTGGAGTCAATATTGCTATATTTAGTAAGGTACCTGAACGTGATGGGTTTGCAATGTCGATCTCCTTGCTCAGTTGGCTTGGTCAAATAATGGGTATTTATGAAGTTATTATCATTAAAGTCTTTTTAATGATAATAAAGTAATATAAAGTTTAAAAAGTCACTTTATGCTCAATGGGGCCATGACCCTCATTTAAGTGACTTAAAAGTGCATTAATGAATTATATTTTGGAGGCTAATTATTAAAGTATTTTATAAAGTCAATGTGCACACAAGTTATATTATTTTAAATGATATTAAATGCATTTTAGAAGCCACTAGAAGGGATTGACCTCCTTGAGGAGGCTATATAAGGTTTCAAAGGTAAATGGATTCTCATTCTTGAAGATTATAAACTTGTGCCTTTTTGGAGTTCTTGCTTGGAGAAGGAACCAGCTAGGGTTTCTGCCATTGTTGAGCCTTTGGGAACGAAAACTCTCATAGGTCATGCAATTTTGAGGCTGTGAAAGACCAACTGAGATTATTACCTGAGTGTGGGCTTCATCCAGGAGTCCAATCAGAGCATAAAGAGAAGATTTGTGAAAGGTTTTTGGGGCAGCATTGAAAGATTAATTTTTGTAGGTCAAAACAGAGCATATTAGTGAAGTTTTATTCGAGTTTCTTGAACAGGTTGAAGGGGTTTATTGCTGCTACACTACCTGTGCTACAGTAAACGCTACAGTACACGTGAATAGTGTTTGCTACAGTATTTTGCATATTAGTGGAATTTACACAAGAGTTTACAAGGGCTTTTGATAGAATATCATTTAAGGACAGTCATATACATTTGTGGCTGCATTGTTAACTTGTTTGAGTTTGATTCTTCAGCACGTGTGAATGCTTGAAGGTTGTACATCATCTATATTGCTGGGCTGGTGGTTCCTAGCTGAAACGATTTGAGATTTGAATAGTTACCTACAGCACTAGAGGTGGCTGGGCTCAGCTAACAAACTGTGGCATTTAGGAGTGAAGGATGCTATGTGTAAAAGGGACATGTGAAACCTACAGGTTGAAACGCCTATTATAGAGAAGTGAGACCCCAACTATATTAGGTGGCTGGTTGGTTACCATGAATCTGCAATCATTAAAGGTTGGAGAAGTTTTAATTTGTTGACCAGGCGTTCATTCTAGTGGGTTGTTGCTGCTGACAACAATTTCCAGATTTGCTGGTGTATATGTTCAGACCTAAGTCCCGGGTATAAAGCATCAATGTTTGTAAAGAAGTAAAAGTCTGATTTTATATATTTATTGTACTTTGTAAGTCTTTGTTGAATCTGGTCTGATATAATAAGAGCTACAGCAGTTTGCTAATTTGAAATGGATATAAATATTCTCTTTTGGCATTGGTATTTGTAAATGTTTATTTGCATTCTCTCTTTATATTTCCAAGAATTATATCATATCTCATCGAAAGAGAAAAAACCAAACAAAAACACAACATTTGCATAGCATTCAACAGTTGGAGAACAGGAGGGTTCTTACAATGGTATCAAAGCAGTTTCCTACCATCCTATGTTTGTGCAAAAAAAAAAAAAATTCAAAATTATGGCTTCTAAATTTGTTGATGAGATAATGGTTGCTTATGAGGAGTATAGAGCACTTCCAGATAAGGTCAAAGATCGTCTAGACTTTGAGCAATATATGAAGCATCGGATGGATTATAGCAAGCAAAAAAGAAAATCAAAGAAATGCGAGGAGCCAAGTGTTGCGAGCACCTTGAATAATATCCAGCAAAAACTTATGCTTTCACAACGAAGATTAGCTCGTAGCTTGCAGTAGTATGAAGATTTTGTTTCAAGACGAACCTCATCACGAAGCAAAAATGAGAGACTTGGTGAAATATCCAAAAGTCTCTATGATGAGTTTGGTTTAAAATGTGATAAGTCAGTAGATCATGATCTTCAACCTATAGGTGGACATGCGGTTGAAAATGAAGTGTTGATTGATAAGGAAATTTTACATCATGAAAATAGTATGGTGGAACCCTAGAATGATACTCACAGCATTCAAGAAGTTGTTATCAATCATGATAACAATTCTAATTTTGATGACAGCAGTCCTTTGTTTGAGCATAATGATGATTTAGAAGTCATGGTAAGTGCAGAGAATGTTGTGGGAGAACCCTTGAATGTTGGTACGCATGTTATAGGTGTCAAACATGATGGTGAGTTATGTTTGTGTCAGTATGAGACAACAAGGATCTCACAAGGGAATGATGTTTCTACAGAGTTGTCACATGTTGGTACTCAAGATTTGGGTACTAATGATGAAGATTCATGCAACAATGAGTCCGTGTCATGTCCCCATTTTTGACGAAAATGCGTAGCTCGTAAGATTGGCTCATCGTGAGACCCCTTCGCAGAGGCTTCAGCCAGAGTGGTTAGAGGGTCGCTTGGGGAGCTTGGTCGGCCGACAGTTTTGATCAATTGGTCTGCTTTGGGCCTGACCTGGAGAGACTTCTCGCGCAGTTGCTACGCGCGCCGGGCGTGCGCAGGGGACCCCCGCTATTTTAGCGCATGACTTTATGGGGCTGTCTTCGATCATCTCTGAGTTCATTAGCTTCAGACCAATGTAAAGAATTTGACATGAGTAATCTGAGGAAATGTTTAATTATTTAATTGCGGTTGAACAAACATTTAATTTATTAATGATGAATGTAAGTTAGCATATTTAAATTATAACTTAAGATTGTTCTTGAGGGGTGCTCCCACTCATCTGTAGGCAACAAGATTAATTATAATTATTTATAATTTATTTCTGATCGATAGAACTTATTGAAAAATACCAAAAGAATTGAAAAGCCCAATGATTAAAATTCCCTGTCTTAAGAAAATCACATCTTTTGAGCAATGAAAGAGGGTTTCATTCTGGAAATTTGGTTTTGATTACATATTTCTAAAACCAGAATTGACTAAGTGTCTGCCTGGTGAGTACGAGGACCTTTAGGGCTCGGCTCTAACCGCCCTGGAGACCCAGCCGATCTCCCCTGGCAGCTCTCAGAGATGTGAACATCCATTTATTTCAAGTCACGCAGGTTTCCTGTCCTGCAACCATTGAAGCTTAGACAGTTACTTTTGTCGTGAGGATCGCTGTTTTGCATCCCGCAACGGTTGCTTCATTCCGGCCAATACTTCCACAGAGGGCTATGGCTTACTGATTTGCGAAGGCCCACAAATGATGATCCATTATGCCCGTACTGCAGCAGGTCAGGTATTCTCCTTCTAGCACGTGTTCACTCATCTTGAGAGAAACGCCTCTCATACTTGCCTTTGACTTGCATTAAAAGTGGCGCCTATCTTGCTGGAGTCTGTTGCAATCATCAGATATAAGAAGAGGACTATTTATTTCTGTCGTACCATTTTGTACCTTCAGCCGTACCAGCAAAATACCAGGTTTTTCTTCAATAAAATAATGTTATTCTTTGATGCATGTTTCTAGATCTCAATGTATTGTTGCCAGTTGAATCAATAAAAGCAACGCCTCCATTCTACAGTGTTTTCTCTTCGCATATTGAAGATCTAGTATTTTAGAGTATTTATTATCATTTTCTAGAATAGCCGTACTTTTCATTTATTGCATAAAAACACAAAAAAATTGCAAAAACCCAAAAAACGTCAGAAAAACATAAAAATTCAATCAGAAGCCGTGTCAGGGGGAAACAAGGGTTTCTACAGTCCGCCTTTTCATATCAAACCTTAGCGAACAAATCAAAAAAGTTATTTAATGGCAATGAATACCAAGATCGTGAGTCAGATGGATATGCAGATGCGTTGGAAAAAGAAGTGTGCGACGATATTGTAAAAACAGCAGCTTCTACAATGTCTTTTGAGTCATCCTATGAGGTACATAGCAACAGTACCTTTGATGATATTGTGTGCAAACTTGATAGCACACACGATGTTGCTTATTAGTTTCTTGAGCCAATTCAGGAGTACGATTCAATTTATTGTCCCAAGGACTCTGAAATGGATGATTCAGATCAGCATGGAGTGGTTGTGCAATTTGTGAATAATCCATTATTCGAGTTTGATGGTGGATTAGTCTATGATAATCCACTCTTCGAGTTGGAAGCTGATCACACTCCTAATACTAGTAGAGTTTTGGGCAATGATCGCAATGTTTGGCATCTTTCCAATGCATCAGGATTCCAAATAGCGCTCACGGAGGAGTTTTAGAGTGTGTACATGGTGAGGAGTACTTACAGTTTTTCCTTTGATCCACCTGTACATGATTTGAATTCGATGGACAATCCTTGTGCACAGGGTGATTCTCTTTGTGCAGTCAAGGGAAGCAAATCATTTATGTGCGCAGAGTTACCATCTTCAAAAGATGAGACCAAAGGTTGCAAGTACTCGACTCAGTTGTTAGCTGGGGATTACTTGCGGGATCAGAGAATGGATTACCATCATGCTAGTGTGTATCTGACAGATTTTGCTACTTCGGGGTTTCAATTGGAGACAGGGCTTCAAAGAGGTTGTAGTGGCAGTGGGCATGATGGTTGGGTTAGTTATCACATCCACGGGAATTCAACAAAGGTTAGAGAGAGATGTGGAGTAGCAGATGCTTCCAAAAGATTTTATCTCCTCATGCCCGATGGATGTGAGTATTGGTTGCATTGGGATCTAGGTGGTGACCACGTTAGTGTTGCAATTTGGATGGGTTTCATGGGTTGGCTTCACCACATCTAGCACAATGAAGTTGAGATCAGTGTTGAACAGTGGAAGTCTGAGGGCATTTTACACAGCAGACTTCTATTCTGGATTTGGGATCCAGGTATATTATGTTGGACACTCTCCAGTATGTTGAGGGATCCTTTGCGTGCATCGGGATTCCGGTCTGGGTTCACTGGGGAGTACTGTTGCATGTACATGATGTGGTTCGTTTAAAATTTCACTTCAAGTTCTCATGTACATGAGTTGGGTTCGATGAACAGTTTCAGTGCGCATGGATTGGACAGTTGATCTGTTGTCTATGTTTGCGCAGTCATGTTTATGTTGGTGCTACAAGAGTCAATTAGAGATATGTGGGACTTTTCACAGTTCTTCCTTTGGACCTCCGGTGTGTTGTGACCTTTTCACACGACACCCCATTGCAAATGGGGACCCCCTATTTTTGGTTTTTGCCTTGGCATCGCAACTGCTTATCACTTGTCTTTTTACAATGAAGTCATCATTTTGAGAGTTTTAAGTCAGTCTTTTGAGAGTCATCTGAGCCAAGTTGATAATCCATGCCTGAATCAGTGCCTAAACATCATGGAAGGGCTCAGAAGGTCCGGGAGACGAGGATCGCCCGTGCTTTGGGCCAATTCTGACACTTCCTACTTTTTAGGGAATCTGCTTTTTTTTTGCTTTTTTGCTTTTTCATTTTTGGCATTTTTGGACCAAATAGGGTTCCCTATTTTTTAGGGATTTTGCTTTTTCTATTTTTAGAAAGTCAACCCTAGTCAACGGGTCAACCTTCCCATCTTCAGAACCAAAAATCACCCAAAAAATTGAAAAATCATTAAAAAAATCAAAGTGAAAATCAAAAAATAAAGCAAAAATCTGGAAAAATCAAACAAAAATCTGGAAAAAATCAGTCAAAAATCAGGAAAAGCATGGAAAAGCAAGGGAAAATCTGAGAAAATCAACCAAAAGGCATGATGGAGCAATGTGAAAATCAGAAAATCAGTCAAAAATCAGATGAAAAGCATGCAAAAATCAATGAAAAATCAAGAAGTTCATGGCAACCAGCATAAAATTCATGACTGAATCTGAAGTATGGCGTTCAAAGTTGAAGTCTGGAAGTCATGGAAGTTCGCCCAACATGCTGATGAATGAATGGCAAGACTTCAAGGAAGTCCGCCCTTAATTTGAGGGACATGGCATAAAGGTTGTGAAGTCTGCCCTTGCCATAAAGGAAAGATGGCAAGACACTTCCAAAGTCCGCCCAGCCTTGGATGAAGTATGTCAAGACACCTCCAAAGTCCGCCCAGCCTTAGGTGATGGATGGCATGCCTTCTCCAAAGTCCACCCAAGCCTTGGCAAGACATTTGTGAAGTCCACCTATTACAAAGAAGGGGAAAATTGAAAATCTTGGCTAAGTGTTTGATGCCTTGGAAGAAAAATTCGAAATTTGTCTAAGTATAGAGGCCTAAGAAGAGGGAAAATGCAAAATTTGGCTAAGTATTTTAATGCTTTAGAAGGAAAATTGCGAATTTTGACTAAGTATGAGTGTGAAAGGCAAATGTCAAGGAGGATAGAAAGTCCGCCATGCCTTGATAGAAGATGGAAAGAACTTGATGTAGTCCGCCTAGGCCATGGAAAGAATTTAATGAAGTCCGCCTAACATAAGAAGGGGAGAAAAATTTGAAATTTGTCTAAGTATGGGTGCCTAGAAAAAAAAAATTGATGAAGTCGGCTAAGTGCACAAGGGAAAATGTACATGGCAAAGAGGTTAGAAATTCCGCCCTAGGCCAAAGAGGTTAAAATTTGGCTAAGTATTATGGAATTGGCCTAGAAAAAAAGAAAATGTCCAAACACATACTTTGCCTAGAGAAATTCGTCCAAGCAAGAGAAAATTTGATTTCGGCATAAGAAAATGTGCCCGGCACAATCTAAAGTTCGCCATGGCAGAAGAAAATGAGGATCTAGCATAATATTTATTGGCGAGATGGCTAAAATTTTAACTTGGCTAGACGAAAATCGAAATAAATTTGGAAAATAAACATTTAGCCAAAGAAAAAAGAGAGAAAAATTCAAATAGCCATGGGTCCAAAAATGAACGGGTTGGAAATAAATTAAATATTTTAACATTTTGATAATTTATTTCCAATACTTAGAAATATGAAATGCCTTGGACAAAATAAAATTCGCCATAGATGTATTGGAAGAAAATAAATTACGTCGGAAAAGAGAAAATCCATGAGTAAAATTAAATTCGCCATTTAATTGGACATTTAATGTTTTTTTTTCAAAATTTCGAAAATCAAAGATAAACATCTAGCAAAAAATTGAATTTTGGAAAATCAAAGAGATTTGCCTGGATAAGCTCGCCATGGAGTTTTTTCGAAAAAAAATGGAAACTTGTCTGTTTGAAGAGGAGAAAACAAATCGAAATCCAAAGAAAAAGAGGCAGTTACTAAAACAAATCGAATTCTTCAGCATTATAATGAGTTTCAGCAACTCATTTTTCACAGACACAGCTGAAGAGAAGTTAATCTCTCAAAATCGTAAGAGAGTTGAGACACGATCCATTCTTTTGCAGGAAAGATCGATTTTCTCAGAGGAAGGAATAATTTTTATTGCTAAGGAAGTAATTTTTTCGAAGAAGTAAAGAATTTCTTGGCTGAAAGTCGAACTTCTCAGCAAGACTAGTGCACTTTGTCATTTGATTTTTGATTAGATTCTCGAAGTTTGAATCTGATTTGCAGCCAAAGGATTTTTCCTGACGTTTGGAGTTCAACTGGATAAATTCATCAATTCTCCTGTCTTTTTCATCCTGGCTAAGTTCTGGCTAAATTTCAATTAAATTCATTTACTTTCAGCTTGATTTTTCGTAGAAATTTAATATTTTAATGAGCTGAAAGTAAAATATTCGAACACAAGGCACAAGAATGAATCATATTTTAAAGTCTTTGTATTAATGTTAGTGTTTTTATTGCAAGTTAATGACCACGGCAGGAGAGTCATCGAAGAAGGTGTCGATGAAGTTCACCAATAAGGGGGTACAGCGAGAGTCAAAGATAAATTCAAAATGGAAAAATGTTGCAAACACTGATCTGGGACATGTAGACTACGTAGAGTTCAAGAAGAGAGTATATGGACATGCTGGACTACCGACACCGATTGCCAGGCTGATGGTGAGGAATGCAATTTTCCAAACAGCCGGATTCCCACCTGCAATAGACTGTGCCGAGTTGATGGTAGAATGTGCCATCCATTACAATGCTCAAGAAAGACAAATTGTTGCACCTAACGGAAGGGTTCTGGCTCACCTGGGCGAGGTAGCAATACAGGAAGCATTTGGCATCCCAGCACATTCCCATACCGTCTACAAAACCAAGGAGGACGCCAAGAGATTGTATGATAGCCAGTCTAAATTGTGCGCTACAAATGTTAATAAGGCATGGCTGGAGAAGCCTAGACCATCAACAAAGAAGATGCCTAAGAGGCCATGCTGGACAGATTTTAAAGAAGATTATGGGGATATCATTTTCATGTTGAACAGGATAGCCGGCAATCCACAAGGCGTGTACTTTGAGACATGGATGTATTATTTTATAGATGAAATCACTTTCGGCGTGAAGATGTTCAACTGGTCCCGAATGATAAGCAACAATCTCCACGAGCAGCTGACCAATTTGGAAAAGACCAAGTCTTTTCATATGAGCTCATACATTGTCTATTTGTTGGCCAGGACATATAAATACTCAGGACTGATTTGCAAAGGCAAAGTTGGCAATGGAGAAAATGAACTCAAGCCTTATGATTGCTACCCGCAACTTCAGCTAAGGGAGAAATCTCATTTCAGGCAGGTGCACGATGCTTTCTTAATGTATATCACAAGAACAATTCAAGGAGGAACGCACCAGAGGCTGAGTCACGAAGCAAAGAGTTTGATCAGTAGGTACGGATCCTGGTTTATCCAGTTTCCAAAGTTTACATATGTCAAGATCCAGGGATTCACTGGAAATCCTTACAAGCTGCCTATCTATCCAACAAATGGGATGATTTTGCTTGAAGTCCTGAGGCAGTTGGAAGAGTACCAGAACATCCAGAGGCCAAATAAGAAGGTGGTTGTTACTTTCCCATTCTTTATTGGGAATATGTTAGAGTCTTGTCCGTCAGCACAAGCAGCCGAGAGCGCCAGGCTAGAAATCCAATGGTACCCATTCACAGCATATAAATCTAGGGCCAATTTTGACCCGCACCATCATATTCGGACTGTGGATGGGAGAAGATACAAATATAGAGTGGAATTGGAGGACTTCTGGGCGAACGTCGTTGATCAGTATGAAGTCAAGAGAAGATTATGGTCTAGAGTGCCAATGGACTTTATGAGGGCAACTGAACTTTGCCAAGTTCCCGATCAGTTACAGGACGATGGAAATTATGTCCAGCCGTGCTTCGAGGAGAGCCGACCTCTTCCTTCCGTGAAGTGGTCAAAGCCTGAGCATTCAGATTTGGCGACATTGATGAGACCAGTGATTAAGTACTCTCAGTGGTGGGTCGACCATCAAGTCCAGGAGTTGAGGCAGAAAAGAGTGACGCTCACATATGGTTTACTGAGCGAGACGGAGTCATACTCCTCCAATGTCGGCGCATCCCATCATGATGATTTAGTTGAGATTGGCGAGAAGAGGAAAGAAGTAGTTGCAAGCATAGAACCTGCTCCAAAGCGACAGAAGATGGAGCCATCTCGTTCTACGGCGTCTAGAAATATTGATGAGTTGGTGGCTACCGCAGACGAATCCTTGGCCGAGATGATGAGACCTTCTGCAGTTCAGGAAAAGGACAATGAACCAATCCAGTTGGATGACGATGAGCCCCCATCTCTCATGGGCACAGAAATACTGGGTTCGGATAATGAAGTGGAAGTCCGAAATGATGACTTCGAAGAGGGAATGATTTCCGCCCTCAGAGGAGTCTTGGCTATTCCAAATGAAGGGAACATTCAGGAGGAAGATAGTATCGAGTAGCCTACCATTCTGGATTGGCTGAAGGAGAGGATGAAAATTCAGGCACCAGTTGAGGTCCAAGAAGAAGATGATACTGTGGATTTCTTAGCAAGGTTAAAACAGGTTGCTACTAAGAAACCTGCCAAGAAATTTTCCACCATTCAGAGGGACGAAGCCGGCAGCCATTCCATACATATCGCAGTACCAACAATGGATAAAGCACAGGATGAGATCACTCCCTAGGAATACGCCATAACCACTATAGACCTTGGCCCAACAACAAAAGGCCAGGAAGTGGAAGAACTGGACAATTCCGTCTCAACTATCAAGGCGAGACTGGAAAAGGAAGTGGCGAAAAAGAAAGAGTACAAAAGGGAGGTCGAGCGCCTGAAGGAGTATATAAGGCATCTGACCCAACCACTCAATCAGGGTGATGCAGTAGCTCCTCTTCTCAATTCGTCGCAGGAGATGGCCAAGGATGTGGAAGAAGGTATGGTCACGGCCAAGGAGGCCCAAGAATGGATGGCAAGCAAAGGCAGAGAAGCAGCTTTGTTCATGGAAAGATTGACGCTTGCCTATGGACAGACTTCTTCTTTCCTTTCCAGATTGGTTGACATGGCGGAAACTTGGGACAACCTTCCAGATATTCAGGAGAGGCTCATTCCATGCCTCAAAGTATTGAAGGGCATTCCAAAGGAAGAGTTGGTGATATCTAGAAAGGGTGGCATGGATTTGGTGTTCAAGTGATCAGACTCCTGCTTTGTAGATTAGGAATTGATGAAATGAGCCTTTGCATCCAAGAACTGCTCGAAATAGTGCTATTAATGCTCCTCATTATTGGATAGTTGATTTGTGCCAAGAAAATCTTCCCTCTATGGATTCTGATCAAGAATAGAAGGTGTTGGCTCTGCCTCTCTTTTTATATCCACAAAAGCATAAAACTGCATCACAATCCTGTCACTTAAGGTTGACTGATCTCTCCCAACATTTTTTTATATAAACAAACTACAATTTTGTGGCTTATGATGTCCATGAATTGTCTATTTTTTTACGTAGTTCATAACAAGGTGGCCATTGTCAAATGATACAAAATCATAAGCACATGAGGAAAATGGAAAGGCTGGGCAAACTCTTGTGCCACGATGCTCCTAAATCTCCACAAACCTAATGATTGGGATCATGTCAAGGACACATATTAATATCCTATGACCTGATCCATTTTCATTTAATCGCAGCACTTGTTATGATGAAAGAGTGGACATAAGAAAATAAGATAGTCATAATAAGATAATTTTGTTCAAAAACATGATCAACATAGTCTTCTCCTCAGATAGTCGTGGAAGTTTATAATATGAAGACTATGGTAAGACCTATGATAGGGTATAAAATTTAGATGCTACTCCTCATGGTGGCAAGGAAGAACCAGGTTGTGAGTGGATAGATAAAGCAGTGTTTGAATACAATTATTGATGAAAAATCTATTATAAAATCTGACTTAAATGATTTGTAAATAATTTTATAGTTGTACAGAATGAGGGCAATTCGTATGGAGTTTAAAAAGAATTGTATGATGTGTGACCAGTTTTATGGAGATTAAATCAATTTGTATGGCCTATACAGTGGTTTATACAACCTAAATATAGTTTAATAAGGTATTTTAAGAATAACTAAGAGCTTGACAAAGAATTCAGAGATATGGCCTACCATCATACATCTTCATATATGACCCTTCATAATGTATTAAGAATGAAAATCCTATATTCGATAAGGATATTGTAGAAACCCTAAGTTTCCCCTTGATTCCGGAACTAAATTTTTGTTTGTTTTCTGTACGTTTTTGGTTTTTTGACGTTTTGAGTTTTTTTGCATAATAATGAAAGATGCGATTTTTGAAAGAAATTGCAAATAAAAATAAAAATTATTCAACTTCGGAAATAGCAAAACCTAATAATGCAAATGCCAGCCAGATCATTTATTAACCTTCTGAGATGATTACAATGATGATCCAATTACATGCAAGTAAAAAAGCAACGATTTTTTATGAAGAACCTGGTATTTGCAGCAATGGATGATTCTCCAGAAGATGTACGGCTGAGAAGAAATATGCACTTTCTCCTCCTGCAGATGTCTGCTAAAGATGCCAGAGAGATAGGCGCCTCAAAATGTGAAGTCAGACTGGCAAACTATATGGCGATTTGCTCAACAAGAAAAGTACGGCCTTCTTGAATAGGTACGGCCTGCTGCAAACAGTACGGCCTTTATAACAGCAATAAATGAAATGTACGGCCCTTCTGGAATCTCAAGATCTGATGAATATATGCGCCTGAGTTGCAGGATGCTTTCTAGATGAAAAACTCTCTGAAATCTCTGAAGATTAAATTAACTCTGAAGTTCTATAATTTCTTCTGGATGAAGAAATCTCTATCTGGCAATAAATCAGGTGATATCTCACACCCTCTGAACTGCTTTCACTGGAGATGGCTCGTTCCCCAATGCATTCGAGACTCAAAACCCTAAGTTCTGTGCTCAGACCAAAACTTGATCAATTTTCAATAACTCAATATGACATAATGGCTCAATTTCCAAGCAAACTGCTTATACTCATGAAAAGTGCGATTTCCTTAATAATAGGAAATCATTAAAAATTCGACTTCTTCTTTTTAATTCTTTTTCAATAGTCTCAGCTCAAATATTTAATTATAAATTTAATCGTCAAATGGCCCCTTTCTGATGATGGGCGACCCCTTCACTGAAATCACTTAAGTTATAATAAAATATTATAACTTTATATTATAAACTCCAATTAATTAATATTTAATTAATTCAATTAAATATTAATATCTCTCTCATTATTCATCCGATGCACGAGCCGTCTGAAGCTGACGAACACTGAAGTGATTCTGAACGCTATCAATCCATACTGCTAAAAATAGCAGGGGTCCCACGCTGAGTGCTGAATACTGCTAAAAATAGCAACTCAAGCTAAAAGTGTCCGAATGAGCCCGAACGAAAAGCCAACCGGATCAAGTAATCGACAATCAAGCCGAGTTGCCCATCAAGACCCTCTATCCACCCATCGCCCACGGGTCAAATAATAGGCCAATCCCGTGCTCCTGAGAGATGTCAACTAGAAGGACATGACAGATATATACAATTTGAGAAGAGGGGGCTTTTAGTGAAGCTATAATATTAGAAAATCATTGTATTTAATCAACACAATTTATTTTTTTTCTAACAATGTAGATATTATTAAAAATATGATTATAGATTTTGTATGTAATAAAATTATCTTTTAAAAAATAGTCTTAAAATTTAGGAACTCATTGAAATATTGACAAAAATAATGACACTTGATATTAAGTTGGATAGGATGACTTAATTTTATTGAAAGACCAAATTCTAACTAGCATTCTATACCATAAAACATCAAGATTCTTAGAATAATAGAATAATTTTGAATTAATTATATTAGAAAATATAATACATAAAAAATAAACATCATACATTACCAAATTATGTATATGTAGTTGGAATTCTCTGGAGTGAAATCCAACCTTGTTGGAATAAATCATATTTAACTAATGCCATATAAACTACCTATGAAAAATGGATTCCAATCTTTCTCAAATGAATCTGCACCTTTCACAAATCTTGAAAAGAATTCTTGATAATCTTAATCCAAACATGATGATAGAAGTAATTTAGTAATTAAATTGAATTTACAAATAAAAAATGATTAGTACAACCTAATTGGCTTTGATACCATGTTAGAAATTAGGATCTTAGGATGCTAATCATTATAAACAAATATAATATAAATAAAATAAAAAACATACAAGCATGGATTTTACACATTACACAAGATTACATGGGGAAAACTCTTTCGGGTGAAAAAACCCATAAAGCATCATTTTATTAAAACGCTTACAAAAATGGTTTATTCTAACATATACCAAACTTGAGGAACACTTCTCCATATTTCCACATGGCCAATAATACCTCATGTGCAGAGTGATAGAATTCACTATTAATCTTTGAATTCTCCATCTCTCAAATGAGAGAGAACCTCATTAAATATAGGAGAAAGGGTGAAATACTTGAAGGGGAATTAGTCACACCTATTCAACAACCCCCATTCATAAACAATTAATAATATAATGGCTATTAAACTACAAATATTTCAAATGGGATATGTTTAATAAGCACATACTATATAAGGTTTTATAACTTCATATTAGAACAATATATAAATGTTATAAGGGTATGACCTCTAAAAACATTATTGTCTAACACTAATGAAGAAAGCTTTCAAATGCATCGAATGAGGTGGGTATCATTAAGACCTAACTTGATTTCAGCTATTACGAACCTTGATTTCCTTAAGGGCACTTCAATACATGAAGACTCTTCAAGAAGTATTCATTTTGTATTAAGCTGCTTGAGCACAATAGGCAATCAGATATCAGATGTATGATAATGTACAGATGTCTAATAATGTAAGACTAGATATCTCGAAGCCTTCTTTATTACATATCCTAGGTGGAAATGCCTTAATCTACCAAGCACCCAAGGATGTACTTGTTCCTTGAACTATAATATATCAAGACAAATTTTGTTGCACTCACATTATCTTCAATGTTCTCAATGTTATGATTTGCAAAGTTCTATCTGTATATTTTAATGATTCTTAAAGGTTTTAAATCTTTTGGATTTTTTAAGTGTCATTTTGGGAGGTTTACCTATTTCCCCATTTAAGTTAGAGTTTGGAATGTGGTAGGCAGAATCATCTCTTATTTTTTACAGGAACTATTGGTCATTTGTATAAATATACAATAACTTCATTTCACTTCACTTTGAAAAACAGTGCAACATGGACAAGAAGTCTATTAATATTTAATAGGGTGTGTAAAAATTTTATAAGCATAATGTTAATATTTCACATTTCAAAGGTTGCTCACATGAGTCAAGCAAAGGAAGAAATTGTAGGCATACACAGATAGTCTATTTTTCCTACTATGTTAACTACGGTAAATTAAATTATTTATTATGAAAAAAATAGAGGCCAATTTTAAGAAATAATGAATACTAGAGAACAATAAATTTAGGCATTAATCTCATTTTCCAAATACCTGATGAAGTTGCTCCACCTCTTTCAATGCTGAAATCATGCTTTGAACTTTTCGACCTGCATTTCTATCCATCGTGTAGTCTAGAGAGCCTACCTGCACACAAAATATTTAACTTGTATAATGCACTTACACCATTTTCTAAACCTTCTAGTAATGCATAGCTTGTGTTCAAAAGTCTTAAAGACCAAAGTCATTCTGACAAGAAACACAAAGCAAATAATAATGCACAAAAGAAAATAAATAAGACACCATGAGATGATTAGGCTCAACTCTCAAAACAAAACCTCAGAAAACAAAATTACAGCTAAATTTTCAATGATGGATTTACCAAAAGAAACATGTGCAGCAAACATGTAACTACAAAATATTCCTGCAAATTGAAGTTCAGTTCCCTGAATCTACATTTACTTACATATATCGATTCAAAAAAGCTTTAAAGAGCGCATTGATGTGGGTGTTCTGCATAATCTTTAAAAATTCATCCTCAATCAACAGAATGTATTCTATCAATAACCTTGCATATTTCCTTTATTCAATTTGTACAGTATTTAAGAGCATCCCTCCCTCTTCCCTTGACTGAGGAGTACTCGATCTGCTCCCTCCTACTTTACAAGAAAGAGCCAGTCTGTTTCCAAAACAATAAGTCATGTCTAATATTTAAATCCATAGAGCAAGACTGTAACAGTGTAGGCTTTAATAGATACAGTAGACAATGTGATTGTCAAATGCTTAAGTAAAATAGCCTATGGGACTTTATTTAATAAAATACACAGTGCATGAGTATGTCTCATCACTTTGTACCTTCTTAGAGGGAATATTTGAATGCAAAGCTTCTTGCTATCCTCCCCACTTAAGAGCTGAACCTATGCATGGCAATGAAGCAAGAGAAGCCAAAACCAACAATGAAGCTATGAAGAGTCAATCCCGATACTATGAGGGAGCTCGCTCAAGGTAAAGACCAACTATCAATGAAGGAATGGAGCAATAATAAGGAGTTAATTATTGGTTTGTTAAATTTCTAATTTGACTGAGCATGAATAGTAGAATGTAGTTGAAGACATATACTTTCTCACAAGTGGAACCTGTTGTAGGAGAGTAGTTTTCTCAAAACAAAATCTTCAAAAGCGCACACTTAAAACCTTAGTGCAGTTGGTCAGGGGTAGTCTGATTTGAACATAAATCCAAAACAGACATCTAAAACTAAAGCATGCCTAGCAATACCAGGTTTCACAATGCCATTAGTAGTCCTTTTCCAAAGTATTGTCAATGGGCTTTTAAAAGCAGCTGGCTATTGTTTGTTAGTTTCAGCTGATTTTTTAGCAGTTTACAAAAGAATTGCACTCATCAAAAAACGATATACAAATAATCTAAAAGGAGCTTAGGGTTTCAAGCTTTTAGCATTCAAGAGGATTGTGTTTTACTTTTCTGCCCCGGGGTGTGGTAACACCAAGTCTACAGATTTGGCATACAGCATTGAGGGTCTATAGATAACTTTGATTAACAAAAGAAGGCAAGCATTGTAATAATTCTCAATGGGTTTCTAGTCATCACCAGATGCCTTATCATCACCTTCACTCTTCATTTTAAGTGCTCTAATTTGATGGTCTGATTTTTCATCAACAAGGATCATATAAAGGTGTTCATAGCTTAGGACTCCCAAAACACCAAACTTCAAATTGTTTGAAATTAGTTATTCATTCGTGGTGCTTAAGATTCTATTAGGACTCACTTTATCAGTACCAAAATTTGTTTGAATCCCATCTCCTTCGTAAATTTAGGCCTTATTTTTCCTATCATATGTAACCAATCTCAGAGATTTTTGTATGGGTCTCCATTTGTTAAATTTTCTTAAGTGTTGTTCTCCATCATCTCCCCTATGCTTATCATGTGTTGAAATTTGTAAAGGTCCAAGAAATCCTAAATGTGGAGGTTTTCTATTCAAATTCCAAAGACAGTGCTAAATGTCAAAGTTTCAAAGCTTCCCATCCTAGCATACCTTTCCCCCCAACCCCCACTTTTTCCCTTGTATTTATTGAAGTTTTGGACTTTCTCTTACCAACATGTTTTCCCTCAAACCCCCACACTCCAATGCTTTAGACTAGGTCACCTTTTGGAGTCACAGTTTCACTCATCCTTTTGCTTGCATTCCTTGAAGGTTGATTTCTAGTTATCCCCAATCCCCAATTCCCAATCCTTTTCACTATGTTATTTTTCGAAGTCATGTTTTCAATCATCCCTTTCCTATCATGCTTTGTGGCATGAGTTCCAAGGTCTCCCCAATCCCCAACTCCTAATATTTCCCTTCATGTAACCTTTGGAAGGGTGTTGTGAAGATACCTTTATTGGTTTGCTTTAGGCATGAGGTATGGAATACTCTTGATCCCCAACAAGAGGCACAAATTCTAAAGTATCCCAAATCCTTGAAGATCCTAACACTCTCCAAATCCCACATGTTGCATTGTTCACTTCGACCTACCTCCCTACACAACCCATCACCATTAATGACCAGATTTGAAGCCACAACTACTCCAAGGAGGTTTTCCCACCCAGAAACAATGGTTCATCTCAAGATTGCAAATTCACACACAATTCAACAATGGAAGATGAGAACACCATGCTGCCATTAATGAAATGCTTGAATTCTTAACATGAGTTGTTTCCACACAAGCTCCAAGCTAATATTTCAACAAATTTTGTGGGATTTCAACTTCTTCCACATGCAATATTGATGACACCCTTTTCTTAGTTGATTTATGAAGGGATTCAATGACCAAACAAAATGTGATATATATCAATTCATCTTCCAAAACAAAGGTAGGTCAATTTCTCATTTCCACGCAACTGTGACTACAACATCAAAAAACTTCTAGGGTGTAATGTCCCTTTTCTAATCCATTCCAACATTCTTGGAAACTCCAACTTTCTTGGAGAGCACCAACTTCCTTGAAAAGAAATTTTGAGAGCAAACACAAGTTCCCAAAGCCAAGACATGCACAATTGTACTTTTTGTGTGTGAATCCAACATTATTAGAGCACTCCAAACTTCTTGGAGAAGTTCATCATCCTTGGATAGCACAAACTTTTTGTGGACTAAAGTCTCATGCACGTAAGGAATTGGTGGAATTATCAAGCTAGTTTAATTGGATTAATTTAATATTTTCTATAAGACCTTGGGATGATTTAAAAGGCAAAATTAATTAAATGAATAAATATTAAAGTTGTCAAAAAAGTCTTAAGGGGTTGAGCTTAGTTGGTCAAAACATTGAGTCCTCATTGTGGAGGCCCAAGCTCAAATCCCAAAAGGACATCTAATGTGGAATTCTAAGTTGTGACTCTTAGTCTTCCATAGTTGGCTTCTAGTGTGGAGGTAGTTTCTAGTGTGGTTGCTCAAAAGGAGCTAAAATTAGTCTCATAGTTGTGCTCACAAGAGCTTGCATTGGTCTCATGTTGATGCTCGTATGAGATATTTGTAAACGATTAGCAATATTAAAAAAAAAGTTGTCAAAAAAATAAAATTAAATGACAACTTATATTTAATCATCTAAAAAGGTGTTTTAACCATAGTTTGCAGACTCTTAGGACTCGCCGCGGACTCGGGAGTCCGTGGCCTAGCCGAGTCGACTCGCCACAAACTCGGGAGTCAAGTCCAGGAGAGTTCCGGATAGGGACTCTCAAGTCCGAGCTCAGGACTCGGCCGAGTCCTGAGCTCAGACTCGGGTGTCCCGACCCAGGACTCTCCTACGCAACTGAGTCATAAAATGGGTTAAAACCCATGTTTCTTTTTATTTATTTTTTCATTTTTAGACTCTCAATTGGGAAAAACAGGTCTGCAAATTGATTTGGGGTTGATTGAAGCAAGGAGAACGAACTGAAAAGATCAAAATAGAGCCAGGTAAGTGATCTAACAATTCTTTTTGTTTGTTTTCTTCAATTTCTTGCATTCAAAATCAAAAAAATCAAGAAAAATAAGGGGAAATGCTGCCAAATTTTTTTCTATTTTCCTTAATAGCCTAATTCTTATTGTTTCTAGTTTGGTTTTGCATTCTTTTTCTTTTGCAAATGTTTGAAACTTTGAGTTTGAATCACGTTTATTTGCTGATTTTTTAGCAAACCCTAGCTGATTTTTTTTTTCCATGTTGAACTTGAAACAGTAATGTCGTCTTCAAATCCAAAGGGATTGAAAAAAGACCCTGCATGGAAGTATGGAATTCCAGGAGATAAAAAAGGTGAAGTGACATGTAGTGAATGCCAGAAATGGATGACAGGAGGAATAAACAGATTAAAATACCACCTTGCTAGAATACCTGGGCAAAATGTGGAGGGATGCAAGAAGACTACTCCTGAGATTATTAGAGAGATGAAGGCCCTTCTTGCTGAATATGAGCTTAAAAAAGAGGAAAAACAAAAAACAAAGGATGCCCTAGCAGCAGCGATGAGTGGATCCCAATCCCATTCTACACCATCTATGCCCCATGGTGCTGCAAGTCCAAGCTTCCGTGCTCCACATTCATCTTTTGGTGAGAGTCCTGATGGTTCATTTTCTACTGCTAGTGCTAGTCAGGGTCCTTCATCAGGACCAAATTATTTTATTCCACGTAATGTTCCAGGAGCACAACCTTCACTTGAAGGTACCGGTTGGAATAAGGAAAAGCATCAAGAAGCTAGGATGGCTGCTGCAAACTTTTGGTACTACAATAATCTACCTTTCAATGTTGCAAACAGCCCATATTGGGAAGGTTTGGTGAACGCCCTTACAGTTGCAGGAAAGGGGTTTAAGACCCCATCATCTAGAGATTTGAGTGGGCCATTGCTAGAGGAAGCCGTAAAGAATACACGGCTTGTGGTTGATGAGCAAAAGAAATTTTGGTGAAGAAAAGGTTGCAGCATTTTATCTGATGGGTGGACAGATGGACGAAATAGAACTCTCTTAACTTTTTAGTGGCCTCTAATGGTGGATTGGTGTTTCTAAAATCAATAGATGCCTCCCATGAAGTTAAAAATGCTGAGACTTTATGCAATCTATTAGATGGGGTGGTCCAGGAGGTTGGAGTTGATAGTGTTGTCCAAATCATCACGGACAACGCAGCTGCATATGTAGCTGCAGGTAGACTACTTATGGAGAGGTATCCCACAATTGCATGGTCTCCGTGTGCTGCACATTGCTTAGACCTATTGCTAGAGGACATTGGGAAGATTTCATGGGTCAAAAGAGTGGTTGAAGATGCAAAAAGTGTTACAAAATTTATCTACAACCATACTTGGGTGCTTTCTTTGATGAGGAAATTCACAAATGGCAAGGACCTTGTGCGACCTGGAGTGACACGATTTGCTAGCCACTTCCTCACATTGCAAAGCATTCTTGGTGCCATTGGTCATCTCAAGCAAATGTTTGTGTCCGATGCTTGGAAGGAGTCCTCATTTTCCAATAGACCTGAAGGGGAGAGGATTGTTGCCATAGTTTTTGATGAGACATTCATCAAAAATGGAGAGGAGTTGATGGGGGTAAGTAGCAATCACACAAAAAAAAATTATACATGATAATCTATTGGCTGTTTTTATTTTTTGAGGGGTTAATTTTGTTATAATTTAACATTTGTTTTCATTTTTTTAGGTGACAGAACCTTTGGTGAGGGTTCTTCGTATGGTGGATGGAGATGGCATGCCAATGGGTTTCATCTATGAGGCCATGGATAGGGCCAAAGAGGCCATATCACGTTACTATGGCGGCAACAAAAGGAAATATGAAATCATATGGCGCATCATTGATCGGAGATGGACACACCAACTCCACCAGCCGATTCATGCCTTTGCCTACTTCTTGAATCCGAAGTTTAAAGTCCCCCACGGGATATAAAGTTTTTTTTTGTCTTTGATTTGATAGACTTCGTTTTATCCAATAGTTGTAATTTCAATGCTTGCAATTGAAGACATTCAATAAATTGCATTTGTGAATAATGACAGTATTAGCTGTATCATGATTTCCTTGCTTTTCATAACAACATTACATTTCACATTTTCCAAAGAACACCAATGGCTGCTACAGAATTAGCAAGGCCACTACTACACTAGAAAACTTGTTTGTAAATGCACTAACAGCAAACAGTAATGACTGAGAAACAGTTACAGTTGACTGAGATACATTTCTGAGTGTAAGAAGATTATCAGTCATGAAAGCACATCACACACTTGACAATACGTTATACCCAGCTACTACAATACAAAGTCATTGACAATATGTGATGTCCCCATCCTAGTCAGCGAGGATATGTGGTTAGCCTATTATTTCGATCCTCATAGGTGACAGATGTGTGAGAGGATCAATTGAAGCATTACCGGTGTTCGGAGCTTCAATGTTGCGGTTGTTTGAGTTGGGCCTTAGCAGAATCCTTAGTGGTTTTTCAAGACTTTCTATTTTTAGAAAGTCGAACAGGCGGAAGCTACTATTTTGGGCAGTTGTTGTTTAGCTCAGAGTCGACCCAGTTTATCAGTTTGACTGATGGAGAAATAACGGAGTATTTAATGATTTATTGAATAATTAATAATTTTGACTTTATATTAAAGTCACTTTATTAATTTATTTAAATATTTAAATAAAGGCGTATTATAAAGTATTTATTATACTTTATAATAAAGTGGAAAAATTAATATAATGAATAAGTGATTATTCATTAATGATGGCGCCAATTATTTAATGTTTTTCTCCTAAGTCAAAAAGGGGCGTATTTAATCATTTAATTAAATGATTATTAAAAAGAGTCTTTGGGTCGAATTTTTACAAGGAGCTATATATTCACAGGAAAAGACAAATCGAACTCTTATGATTTGATTATTCAATTTGTCTTCTATTTGCTCTGAGCATTGAAGTTTGCAAAACCTAGGGTTTCAGCAGACGAACGATTTTGGAGAACGATACCTCTTCAGAATCTGGCATACTGAGACTGTGCAATACCAGTTGAAGATTGTCTACTTGGTGGCTTCATTCAGAAGTTGCAGTTGATCATATTGAATCGATTTCAGGAAAGATATTCAGAGTTACTTCATCAGTTAACAGGGGCGACTTATCAGAGATTGTTTTTGCAGAGATCTGGCATCCTTTTTATTGGTCCGTACTATATTTATTGCTGCTGCTGTACAGGCCGTACAGATCTGTACTTTCAAGGCCGTACTCCTCTTTCAGGAAGGAACGTCTTCATCTTTCAGTCTCTGGCAGAGGGATTCAGTGCGCCAAGGTTATCTGGAGTCTTTTGCAACGTTTTCAGAGTTTAGATATTCATCTATACATTCAGCCGTACTATTTTATTCTGTCATTTTGGCGCCTGCAAGAGAAATCAGGTTCTTTAGAAATAAATTCATATTTCATTCATTTGTTTGATTTTTACATTGTATGTGATCTAGAGAGTTAATAAACATATGCGCCTACGTTCTCTAATCAATATTGAAGCACATTCACTGTTCTATGATTTATTTTGAATTTTTTAAGCATTTATTAAGTAAATCACAGCTTCCTTGTTATTTGTCAAAAACCTCACAAAACACGAAAAAATACAAAAACCATCAAAACAAACAATATCAGTGATTTCCAGTTAGGGTTTCGGGGTTGAGAATCACCTGGATTCTACACAATAATAAACATATATTGTAAGAGACAGACCTAGAATATGGCATTCCCGTGGGGTATATAGTTTTGAGCAGTTTGTTCAGTTTAGCAGATTTGTTTTGATTGATATGACGTTGCAGCAAAGCATGGATTGACAACATTAAATAGGGGGATTGTACAAACATGAGAACAACTGGAAATGTCAGATTTACTAACACTTCATTTTCAGCTCATCATACAAGCATTTTATCAACTACATAAGTCTGAGACAGCATTTAAACTTCACTCTACAGTGTTACACCCTTTTTGACTATACCAGGTATTCACAATAACAGCATCAAAACTGTAACAGCAGCTCTATTTGTTATTTCTGAACAAGTAAGAGAACAATCATGCTTGCACAAAGCCATAACTAAAGCAGCTAACAGAAGACTCACAGCCCTAGCATAACATTTCATTACAGACCAAGGTCCTGACTGAAGTTACATACAAAGCACTCAAACCTGGTTATTATGCATTCCGAATCCATGTTTTTCTGCTGTTTTAGATATGATTGCTTATCTTAAGTCTGGAGAAATAACTTCAGTCAGCCTGAGCAAGCGAAATAAGTCTTCAAGAGCCCCCAAAATGCAGAATGAACAATAGAGTCCCTTCTTCACCAGCAGTGCCTCATATAGAAAGATATGATAACACGTCCAGGCAGTGATTTCGACCAGGGATGAAAACGGAGGCTGTCATGCCCTTCTCAGAAAATCGCGTCCTTCATTTGTTGCCCAGATTCCTCACAAATACGACTTGGGAGTGTGTCCAACACCTGTCAGATGGTGCGCCATGGATTTCCTCAAGTAAACACGTCCACAATGATGCATATAAACTCCCTAAGCATTCCCGTGAAGATGTAATGGCGCTGAACTGAAAGACGTATCTGAGAAATAACGCTTTTACTTTTTTCCCTTATCACTGAAGCTGATTCATATATTTGTTGAAGCTCCAGTAGAAAACCAGCTCGGCCCTCACCATTCCTTTTCCAACTAGGGCTGATGTTCCACAGCCGAAATGGAAATATAGGGTTTCTTCAAAACCAGAAGAACTCCATCATTCTCCGTGAGAAAAATATCTTCAAAGTTGGTCGACCAAATGAGCTCCTTTCTCATTATATTTTTTCCATTCAAAATCCAAAAGTGACTTTTTAATGCATATTTTAAATATTTCCTCAAGTCACTTTTTTTAAACAACAAATAAGTGACTTTCTAATGTTCCCTTTTTATAAATATTTCAATGGGTCACTTATAATATGATTTATTAATTATTTAATATCCCCCTCTTGAGAATAATTTAAGACCTAGGGAATATTAAATAATTAAGCCACTCTGTCCAATTTTTGGGGACATTACAAAAGTTCTACTTCTCGGACACATTTAAGGCGGATGAGGAGGTCATGGAAGGTCTTGTCATGTGCATTGATAGGATGCTGCTTGATCGTGAGCTGAGAGATAAAGTGCTTGATGAGTTGGAGGTGAGATTTGTTGCATCTTATTTATGAATTTATAATGTTGAGCCTTGACTATCTATGAATTTTCTATATTTGATTTACTTTTCCTTTTATCTATTCAAGGTCTACAAGGGTGCAGAGGGGAGACTCTTTTCCTCCCAGCAAGCAATTGAAAGGAGAGGAAAAAAACAACTAGGTAAAAAATGAAATTAGAAACTTGATTCTTACATATAGATTGTTTACTTTATTCTTATTTCTTAATACTTATATTTTTTAAACATGTTTTTGTAGATCTATGGTGGGAGAACTATGGTGCTAGCACACCAAATCTTCAAAAGCTAGCCATACGTGTCTTGTCACAGCCATGCAGTGCTTCTGGGTGTGAACGCAATTGGAGTTTATTTGAGAACATTCACACAAAGAAGAGGAACAGGTTGACTCAACAGCGCCTAAATGATTTAGTTTTTGTTCGGTACAACCTTCGCCTTCGAACTAGAAAGGTGGAGGGTGTTTCACACGAGTCCATTGACTTGGATGACATTGATCCATATGGTGAATGGACTATTGATGAACAAAATGATGAGGCTGATGTCTTCCTTACTGATGAGGATCTTGCTGAATTAGAGAGAGCAGCAGCAGAAGAAGAAGAAGCAGCAAGATTGGATGCCATGGAGGACGACGAAGACACATTTGAATATCATGTTTCCCTTGTTCGATCTCCTAGTCCTCGTTCGGATACTATAGCACGGGCACCTTCTAGTTCTAGGCCTCCAAAATTGAGTACCATTGGGAGGGGAAAGAGGAAGATGTAGATTACATGTGGTTGTTAATGTTTTCCTCTTTTTGACATGATTATATGTAAACATTTATAAACTTATGATGCTGTTATACATTGAAACTATGAGTATTTGATGACTATGAATGATGAAATTTCAATTATTGAGTGTTTGATGATCATATGACATGTGTAATCTTTGAATTATGAGTGTTTGATAATCAAATTAGGCTCTTATGTTCTCTAAATGCATTAATTTGTTCTTGTTTTTTTGTAAAACTACGGTTTTTTTTTTGCTGAGTCCGAGTCATATTTTTGGGCTGTCGAGCCCGTGGCGTGTCCGAGTTTGCAAACTATGGTTTTAACTATGCCAATAAAGTGTTGCTAGGCTCAAGGTGTTGAAAAGTGATCATAAGGACACTTTATGTTATTTTATTAAGGGAAAAAAATATTTTTTCTTTTAAAAGCACTTTTTCAAAAAGCAATGAAAGAGAAAAAAAAAGTATTTTTTTGAAAAAGCAAAATGCTTTTTCCTAAAATAGCTAAGAAAAAGTTATAAAAGGAGAGTTTTCAAAAAAACATTACATTCTTTTTAGAGTTATTTCATTTCTCAAGAATGAACACACATTCATCTTTGCCATTTCCCAAGGATGAAAACCCTTCAAAAATTTGAAAGCTTTGAGGACGAAAAACCTCAAAGTTTTCAAAGTAATTTCATCCAAAGAACACCAATGTGCAACAAAGATTGGTTTGAAGACAAAAACCCTCATTCCATTTTGAGTGGTTTCATGCAAGAACTACCATTGTGTTGAAAGTTGCCGATTGAGTTTCAAATTCAGTGGATATTTGGTTTTGGTTTGTGGGATTTGTATAGATTTTTGGGGTTTTGTGTGGATTCAATATTTGGTGGGATTTATATATTCTAGAAAATAAAACTTAAAAAAATAATAGTGTGGTGTGTGAATTTGATTTTATGTATAATGGTATTTCAATGACCATATGACGTTGAGAAGTGCAAAAATCAGTATTTTAAATTATTTCAGTTTGGGAATCAATGGAGGTGTCATTGTTGACCAAATCTGATTGGCCATAGTTTAGGTGCCCATGTGAAGGCCATGTGAGCATTGAATAATTTTATTATTTTATGATTATTTCTCCAAATGGAGTGTGGGTTTTCCAAGGAGTGTTTTCCTTGTGGTTTTGGAAAACCATAGTGGTTTTTCTCATTCACAAATCTACATATTTAGGCCTTGTAATTTGGGAAGATAGCTTTGGGAGTTTTTGCAATTGAGATGGGGAGATGCTGCCGGATTGAAGAGAGGATTTGAAGACTCCATTGTTGCAGATTTCTATTTGCATAGAAGCCCATGTTTTTGGGAGCTAGTGAGCTCCACATTTTGGAAGATAGTGAGCTAGTGAAGTCCATGTGAAGGGAGCTTGAGAGCTTCAGTAGAAGAAGGGTTGAAAGATACCAAGAAGACATTTTTGTTGCAGGTTTGAAGGTGTGCTACAGCAGCAAGAAGATTGGTGATTTCATGGTTTGATTGCAGCACTGATTCCTAATGATGATTGTAGGCGAAAGGAACTAGAATCGGGTGAAAGAGGATAGCTTGTAGGAGACCATTCTACATTTGATCTTTGCTATTATACGGCAGATTTATTTCCGTTTTGTAATGGTTTTTCATCAGCCTATGTGGCTGCAAAATAATGTACTTTAGTTATGCTTTGTTGTTGTATGATTGTATCAATTCATGAGTTTTTGAATGAGAAACATGAGACCTTACTTGCAGATTTTTGGTGTTGATTTAAACAATTTCTAAGTTGCATTTTCAGATTGTTGTGAGTATGTGAATGAGGGTTGGTTTCTTACTTCATCATGATAGCATTCAATTTCTCTCCGATGAGATTATGAAATTTCCTATTGAGTCAGGAATGAGCACCTAGATGCCATTGGGGAAAAAGGTGAATCTATGTCCACATACTAAAGAAACCGAACTAATTCCTTGGAATAACTCATTAAATTAAATTTCTCAATATCACATATCTAGCAAAGAGAAAGCAGGAATTCTGACCTGTATGGACATTTGTCCAAACCACTGCTGCAAGTTTTCATCCTTTACCTTCTTGGACAATACCTGCACTCATATCAACCATCATATATCAAAGTAAGATTTTCAGCCAAAGAAAACAGATATTTCTGAACATGAATGAAAGGAACATGTTTTCAACTAGCAATTTTACCATGTTATAACTCCACCTTTCAGCTAACTAGAACTATATCAAAGTCCACAAAGGACCAAATAAGATCAATCTGACTGGAGCACACAAGCCAGAAACAACTACCAGTGAAAATCTTAAAACATCAATCATTGAGTCCCGTGTTCACAGAAGTGGTTAGAAATCCTACCAAACCAAATAAGAAAGAAACCTTTCAGTACAGGTAGGAAGCTGGCAACACATTCCCTGTGTTTCTTTTTTCAAAATCTACCTGACCCTCAAAAATGTCAAAAGAAAAATCCCAAGCTGAAAAATGTATTAAAAGCAGGCATAAATATATGGCAGCATACATAAATCAGCAAGCTACGTTGAGGGAAAAATGAGTGTCACATATTAACTGCAACTGGACCTCAAAAATATGCGAAGGTATAGGCATAAAAATATAACAGCATGAAAGAGATACAAGATACATTGAAGGAAAAGGCAAGATAAATAATCTAGGCCAGAGAAAACAGGTAAGTAAAAGGTTAAAGAGTGATACAAATCCCTAAAGTAGGGAGGAAACACTAAACAGTTGTGGAAGCCCTATTGGTCAAGTTATTGGATTCCACAATCCTTAGTTTTCCTATGGTTTCTGTCAACTAACTCAATCTAATGACTCTTCATTCCTACAGCTATCATCTTTCATTAAAAGACATCAAAAAGGTTGACTGAAAAGATTGATTTTCCCCCATTTCCTAGAGTGAAGAGTGAGGGAAATGCACACAGCCCACCAAATTTCCAGACTGGACTATGCTGTTGTATGAAGGACCTTCAAAACAGAATTAATTTCGGTAAGCCCTTCACATCTTCAGTGACTATAAATATGGTTTGCATACACAAAGGCAGAAGGCCGATCCATAAAACTGTTATATGCTAAGTGCCGTAGTGATCCAAATCTGTCCAAGCCAGACACATCCTGTGTATGATGATAAATTTTAAAAAGATAGTGATCGGATGAATGCTCAAGATTGCAAATATTTTGGAAGTCAATAGAGGTGATTTGATATATCTAGCATTAATAACTCTCAAGAAAGAATCAAAGCAATTGAGGATATGTGCACATTGTTTGAGCCTGAAACATGAAAGCATGTGAGTGATATTCCTTCCCATATAATTTTCTGGAAAATGTCCAAATCAACATTGCAGAAGAAGATATCTGACAGATTGAAGACTAGCTTTGCCATAGAAAATTTTGTTTATGCTCATAACTGCATGCCTTCTAGATCATTAAATGCACTCACTACATTAAAGATGATGATCATGCATATCTTTGATACAGTATTCCATATAGCCCTGGGGAGAAAACTGCAAAAGCAAGGAAATAACATGAAACTAAAATTTTAAAAAGTCAGGACCAAAGACAAACATTATGACAAGCTTCATACTTTAGATCCAGAGAAGAAATCAGAAAGTTCCCGCATGCGCTCTGCAGCTTGAGACCTGCATTTCTGCCAGCGATCTTCCTTGTCTTCCAAAAGTTCACCATACACCCGTTTTAACTCAAATTCTAGCTGCAAATCAAGCACATATATACTGCTAAATTTATTATCAAAGATTTACACACTACTACAAACATTAAACTGTTACCACTCTGTGAGTTAGCAAGCAATACATAAATAATTTCAAACCAGAAGAGTATTGGAGGAAATCTATGACAACCTATCTTAATTCAATTATAAATTTAGAACTTGCTCAAGAAAAACATTATTATTTCAGAATATCATAAGCATTATAATTTATAATCAAAGACAGGTCGTACCTTTGCAGTTTCTAAGAGCAATGACAGCAATACATCTTCATTCACATTATGATTATTTCCCACAGTAATGATTATGTCTCGAATCTTTTTGTTAACAGTCTGCAGTTTACAAAGATATGACATCAAGCAACCCAAATACAGGAATCCTTGAAAAGGGTATATCCAATAAGTACAAAACAGTAAAAATCCTTCAAACAGTTAATCAGAAAATAGAAATCCTTGAAAAAAAAGAGGTCTAATTAGTAGCATGGCTAATAATTATATTCTTAAGGTTAAGAAATGTTATTCTCTGGTTGCATATATAACTAGATTTTCATCAATTAAAATAACAACATCAGTATCTAAGACATCGGTCGAGAGTCAGAGAAACTTTAATAAATTAAGAACCAGGTAAAAGAGGGTTCAATAATAACTTACACATCGATGTAATAGAAGCCAGCGAAGAGTGACATTACAGTTTCTGAGAGAAGATAGAAGATTTTGAGTGTTATTCATAACATATTCTGGGGTTAAAACACCATCTGACATGAGACCTCTCAAATCAATTAAAAGATCCTTAACCTGAAAATAGAAAGAAAAAAAGGTCATTACCCAATAATCTTTTTTCATTGCTTGGGTAATGTGCATGGTGATGGTTTGTTATTCAATCAACATTACTTTGTTTGACAAGGCTTCCCTACTAATTAAATATGTACATTTCAATCAAGTTGAAAGTTCCCAGACTTTTTCTTCCCTTAAGAACCTATAACATCTTTGAAATCATAAATTAGTTTTCACAAACATATTTGACTTGTAAACATTATTCCAAACTCTTCAAGATAGTTTCAACAAACACAATAAACATACTTACATGCAATTGAATGCATTTTGCAGTTTTCAATTCACCAACAACACCAATAACTTAAATATAAAATAAGCAACAGACAACACACCCCAAGTGCTACATGTTAGGATAATGTTTATAATTCTACTCATTTAAATTCACACCATTTACCTAAAAATTATAGCTTGTGAACATGGAAGCCTGGTTAACGTAATAAACATAAGGCAGCCACCAGGTAATCTCGAAATTTCAGGAGCAAAAAAAACAACTGATTAGTAAGATCTAAGAAGTCTGCAAAAGCTTTGTAAGAGTTTGCTGATCAGCAAGCAAAGCAACTTCAGGATGTTGCATCACAAAAGGACAATAGAGTCATCCCACAGTCAAATAAATTAGGTAAATGGGCATAGAAATTTCCAGAGATGGTTTGGGATCCTAATTTAATAGAGAATCGAGAGTATCATTCAAGAAGAGTCAAAGCTATTGGATTTGCATAACTTGTGGACAAGCAATTTTGGAAGGGCGGACTGTCGTGTACCCTTTTCTGAATAGTTTCAATTACGGAAATAATATAATAATAATAAGAATTTAAGTTGGCCTAGTAACTTTATTTTATAACATTGTAAAAGGGTGACTTATGTATTATTATTATAAAGTGGGTTTTATCTCTATGTTTGAGCACTTGTGTTCATCTCCACACTTGAAGATGAAAAACCCTTTGGTATAGGAAATTGTTAGAGTAAAAGGTATTTCCTAATTAGTTATTTATTTAATTATTAGGTTCCTTTTCACTCTAGTTACTTAAGCTTACTTAGGTCATGTTCCTTTTATGTCTCATGTCATAGGATGAGGACACATGTCATGATCTTGTTTTATTCTCACCTAGGGTTTCTAGGTTAATTATCCTTTTATAAGGATTTTCTACTGTATAATCATTAAGATGCACATTCATAATGATTCATGCTTTTTTGGATCAATAGCTCTTGGCCTCCATAGCTTTGCTATTATCTCTTTCTGTGACAGGTTTTTTAATGCAAATGATCCTTAGGAGCTGTGGAGCGGATTTTTCCCAACTTCAACATGGTATTAGAGCTCCGGATCTGTAATCCCCACCCCTTCTTCTAAGAGATTTTTGCTTTGAGCTATCATTCAGTGCACCTTGGAGAAAAACAATGTCTTCCATTGGTTTCAGAGCTGTTGGGAATGTCAATTTTGGTTTTTCATTGGCCTAATTTGAACTCCAAAAGTCAAATCTACAAGTGTTTGAAGCAATTGTTTTATTTTCAAATCTGGAGGGTAGCTGCAATTTCAGTGCATTTTGAACCAAAACAAACATTTGCGTTCAGAAGGCCCAAAAACCTTAAGCTCGCCTGTCAAATTGTCAAAATACGTGTCAAAAGCATTTTGGGCAAAAAAAAATGCTCAAGAGGCAGTACGGCCTCCCTAATGTAGGTACAATTTTTAGAAAAAAATTGGTTTTTAAAAAAACTATTTTTATTAAAAAATTAAAAAATAGTGTCTCGAAGGTACCAGCGCCTACAAGGTGCAATACTCTCGGGACCCACCCCATTAATGGTGTGTACCTTTAATGGTACTGTTGGTGTAGGTTTTTCAATATTTATTTTCCCTACACATTATTAAGCATACCTAGGTTATATGAGACATGATTTACGTGAGGAAACATGGCGTAATCCATCAATTACATGTGTCACTCTCACCCACACTTGGGTGGTTGAGTCTCACACCCTCTTTTGGCCTTTTATGCCACCTCACAAAACCACTATCTTGTCTCTTTCTGAGTAGGTTATGCCACCTATTTGGCATTTTCCAAGTAGGTATAACTTCCACCTAATTTGGTTATTTCGGAGTTATTACCCCTTTTAAAATTATATACCCACATTATGCTATATCATCAGCACTCACCTCTCCCTCCAAGCTAGTTCAAATGAGTTCATATCAACTCAGTCAGTTCAAGGGAGTGTTGATGCATATTGTATCATTTTGAGTGTGATAATATCATTATTCTATTATTGCACCATAATCCAACAATTCATCCTCTCGTTGCTCTCGTGTAGAAGGCTCATCTGGTTTTGCAAGTGATCATGGATGCTCGAGTTCATCAGCAACTCTTACATGGTATCAGAGCTTTCAGATTTGCAAGCCCCTTCTCAATTTGGGAGGAATTCAGCATTGAGCTTTTGCTAGGTGCATTTTCAACGAAAATCGACATCACCATTGAGTCCAAAAGGCTGTGCAGAGGAATTTTGATATAAAATACTCTATATTCTGACTCCTGAAAAATTTTGAGTATTTTTGGAGGGCTTGAGGAATTTGCAAAATATTATGTATGAATCGTACAACCTCCTACACAGTACGGTACAGATTTTTTAAATTTAAAAAAAAAAAAAAAAAATTATTTCCTACATTCAAAATTATTATTAGCAAGTTTTATATAAAAACATTTGTTTTGATTATATTTTGAAAAATAAAAATCAAATTTCAAAAAAAATCCAAAAATAAAACAAAAAATCAAAAAGTAGTTGCTGCATGTACTAAAAGGCTGCAGCATGTTTTAAAAGGCTACTTTAAATTTAAAAGCTCTTTTTTATTTAAAAATTCAAAAACAAAAATAATCACCATTCAAATTTTTTTAATTCAAAAATTCAAAAAGCTGTTGCACCGGCCTTTGTGCAACCAACCTCGGCTCTCATGCCAAAGATTTGAAGGGTCTGCTAAGTTTAGCGGCAGTTTTGGCAAAGTTGTCAATTTTGGTAGTTTTCTAAATTTAGATAGCAAAGATCCAAACTTGGCGGTTTTTCAAATAGACTGGCAATTCAACTATCTTTGGCGAAGTACCAAACTGACTAGTGGACTTTTATTTTGGAGAAATTGCTAAATTTGGCGGAGATGATTTTTTGAATTTTTTACCCCCTTCACCATTGCATTTTTGAGTTTGGAAGGCAAACTTCAGAGGCCTCGCACTTAGTCATTCGGGACCCTTTTTGCGAGCAATTTTTTTTTATTTGGGATAGAATTTCGTAGGCTTCGCAATAGTGGAATTATTTTTTTCTCAAATCATCTGAATTTTCAAGAAAATCAATTTTCTCAACAGATCTGAAGGACGGTTCTCGTTTTTGGAACTTCAAACGGTTGTAACTTTCACATACGACCTTAGATCGAGGTGATTCTTTGTTTGAAAGTTGATATCTTTCTAAGCACTACACAATGGTGTTGATGTTTAGCAGTGTCAGGCTGCTTCTTCCAGACCCACGCGATTGCATTTGGAGGCAATTCAAATGATAGCCTAACGGCTATTTGAATTGTAAAGAAGGCTCGATTTCTAATGAAGGCTCAAATCTCTTATGGCGCGATCTTATTGAAGACAATTCATATTTACATTTAATATTTGTTTTTTGAAGGGTCACGAATTTATTAAGGAGTGCGATCCTCTATGTGGCCGACCTTCCTTTTGATAGAGACTTACCTCTTTGTTGTGGCCGACATGTTGTTTATGAAAGGTCACGTCTCCCATCTCCTTGTGTATATATATCTGATGAAGTTTCATTGTTGATCATCCATTCACTCATATTCATTACATGATATCAAGTGCGAAGGTTCATCAAAGTGCGAATTGTCTCAAGTACAGATTGGCATTTGTGTAGAAGGCAGAAATCTTTGTTAGCAGATTGCTTCACTCAGTTTCGATGATTGCATCAGTTTATGGTGCCTTATCTTTGGCCTTCATATTGGCCTTCATTCAAAAGAAGAATTCATTGAGATTTAATATATAAGAGATATATTATTGCTGGGTTTTTCTCCCTCAGGAGGAGGGTTTTCCCAGGGTATCTGTTGTGTTGTGTGTTTGAGTTTTGAATTAATTTCTATACATTTAAATCTAATCATAAAACTAACAAATGGTGCTATTTTGAGGTTCTAATTTTGAGATTATTTTGTGCTTTCAGTTTTTGGGTCCAGTTTTGGACATTGTAAAACTCTGGTAACAACTCCAGAATTGTAAACGCACTAATTATAAAGTGCTACCATCATATTTTTCTTGGGGGGATCATTGACTGAATGAAATTGGGGGGGGTGATCTTGTGGTGTTTTGATTGCTTTCATTTCTTTTGTTGTGTGTTAGTACAATGGTGAAAACTCAAATTGAACTCCTAGCTCCATATAATTAATTATGAATCATGGAAAAAATCAGTATGGAATTATCTAAGGGAAAAAGGTTGTACAGGTTATGTAAAAGAATCTATTCCAGAACCTACTGATGTTGATGCTAAGGCAAAATAGGAGATCAATCGTGAGAGAGCTCTTGGTTACATTTGTTGTGAATCAGTAAATCAAATACAAATTTTATTTTTACTCTTTTCAAACTTATTACAATCAATTTTTGATATGAACCAATTTCCTCAAATTGATACAACTTTATTGAAACAATATTTTTCAAAGTAGGCACCAACCTACAGATATACACCAAGATGATTTAGTAGAAAATAGCCTACAAGGAACACCTAGACCTCTGCAAATTTAGTAGACACCTGCCTACAAGGAGCACCAACCCCTAATGCAAGGCACCAACCTTGACTTGATGGAAGTGAGACTGCCCTCAATCTGATCTGCACAAGCCCAACTCTCCAATCTGCTCTATGTGATCCAAGATATCACCTTCAGCCCACACAAGGAGGTAGGAATATGACTGAACTGCTAGTCTTCAAAAACAACCACACAATCAAGTCTAAAAAGAATGTCAAATATATACTTTGTTCCAAGATTGCATCTCTTGATGAAAGAGCACAACTTTGTCTTTTCAAAATTCATTCACACCTCTTCATTCACACCTCTTCATTAGTTTTATTTCTGTCTTAATGACTTTGATTTTCTGCTTTGTTTATTAAATCTGTTTGTAGGAATATATTTATTTCAATAAGCAAATCGAATCCTTCAGCCATTACAATGAGTGATAGTATCTTTTCAGCCGAATGAGCATATCTTTTAAGTAAAGCATCGTACCATTTGAATGGAAGTTGAATCATGAAGAAATATCTCTTAAGAAGATGTCTGATTTGGAGATGAACCCTTCATAAAGAAAATCTGATTGTTTTGTTTTAAACAAAACATATTGCTTTTCAACCATTGTGTCTTTATTTGTTTGTTACCAAGAAGTAAGCGAATATTTAAATGAGAAAGCACGTCTTTTCAAAAAGCGCATATCTTAATGAGAAAGCACGTCTTTTTCAAGAATCGTATTACTTCAGAACCAACAATAAATCTTTGAAGATAAACCACGACTTAAAAAATTAGTCTTGAAATAGACGTATACAAGAAGTCGCATCCTTTTGATCGAAGATGTATTTCCTTTGAAGCAAACGTATCTTTTCATCTGAAGAATCACCTTTCTCTTTTTTTTTTTAAAACGTATTTTAATTCTGAAAACGTCTTTTGAGAAAAAGACATAGATACTTCTGAATGCATCTTTAAAGACGTATATACTTCTGAATGCGTCTTTTTTTCAAAAAGGAAAATAAACGCCAAGAGTTAATCTGAGTATGTCTTCTTTATTTTTTAAAAAAATAACTGTCGAGAATTTATGACGTATCTCTTTTACTCGAAGATGTATTTTTCTTGACGTGTTATCTTAACATTTACCACCTGATCTCTTACTCTAATCTGTAGGTTTGTGTCTAGCCGTCTGCTCTCTGACTTCAAATTGTAGCTTATATTTTAATTGATTTCCAACTAGATGATGATCAAGGTTTTGATCTGGTATTGATCTGACATAAAGTCCACTACTTATCCAATTACTTCATGGCCGATTACTTCTTATTACTACAAGCTTATTTACTTTTGTCCTACAACATTTATGATGTGAACTTTTTCTCCATTAGACTTAATCATAAATTATCCATCTAATCTGATTAAGCAAAAACTTGACATCAATGACTAACTCTTCGTGATCTTGTGGTGTTTTGATTGCTTTCATTTCTTTTGTTGTGTGTTAGTACAATGGTGAAAACTCAAATTGAACTCCTAGCTCCATATAATTAATTATGAATCATGGAAAAAATCAGTATGGAATTATCTAAGGGAAAAAGGTTGTACAGGTTATGTAAAAGAATCTATTCCAGAACCTACTGATGTTGATGCTAAGGCAAAATAGGAGATCAATCGTGAGAGAGCTCTTGGTTACATTTGTTCACTAGTCTCTTTTGATTTACAATTTCATCTTGAATCATGCAAGACACCTAAGGAGGCTTGGGAGACTCTTGAAAAATGTCATGTCCCTGAAATTGTAACACTAAAATATGAATCATTGAAATACAGATGAATAAATAAACAAATATAAAAATATAAAAAGAAATATTAGTAATTTGATATAATTATAATTATTAAAATAAAAATACTAACAAAATAAATATTATTATCATAATATATATACACTAAAATATATATAAAATAATAATAATAGAAAATATATTTAATAATAGCAAATATATTTTAAGTAACATATAATATAAAATATAAAACAATAAACATAAAATAATAACTATAAAAAAAATACAAAATAAGTATATACAAATATGCAGCGATTCATTATGGGAGGCATGTTCTTTGCATAGTTCCACGGGGACGCGTCCTCCTCGAAAAAGTGGCCGTCTCGGAGACGAGGACGTTTCCGAGACGCGGAGACGTCAGGGAAACGTCCCCCCACCGTCCCCCCGTCCCTCCGCCGTCCCCTGGGCGTTTCCTTCACAGGGAGTCTTCTTCTCGTCTCGGAGTATCCTCAGAGTCTTATCCGCGTCTCCAAGTTTCCCACGTCCCCTTATTAAAATAATATTTTTTTAAAAAAAATTCAAAAAACAAAGCTTTAGCCTTTAAGTTTTCATTTATCATAAGACATAAAATATTTTAAAATTTTAATATTATATTATTATAATTAAAATTTAAAATATAATATATTATTATTATTAATTATTATATGATTAAATTTTATTATTTTTATGACTTACTCTAAAGTAAGTCTTAGACTTGAAGACTAAATGAAATTTTTTTTTTCCACGGAGCTGCGAGCATTTTTCATTTTTCATGCCCTCTGCGACTGTGGCGACTGGCGTGAGACTGAGAATCGGAGCCAAAACTCCTTAGTCGTTATTCAAGTGATTCAACTTCAAGTCTTCAAGTCTTCAAGCAAATTTTATTTAACCAGGTAGGTTTTTGTTTTTATTTTTTAAATATTTTATTGTTTTTGAATGTTTCATTGTGTAATGCGGCCGCCAGAGTCCCAGACCCGACACACGGGAAGGGCATTTGAAATAAGTCAAATAACGGATGCCTCAAAGAGGTGTCCGCTCATGGACTGGTCGCAGTCCATGTGCGGACACCTCTTTGAGGCATCCGTTCCACATTTCCGCGCATGGACTGCGACCAGTCCATGAGCGCACACCTCTTTGAGGCATTCATTCCACAAAACTCAAAAGTAAAAACTAAAAATTAAAAAATTAAAAAAAATTATTTTTTTTCAAATTTTTTTATGAATTTCAATTTTTAATTTCATTATGCCTCTTGGGCTCTGCAAAATGTAGAAGCACAGGCAAGGCATGTGAACTATTTGACTAAAATCAATCAAACAGTTCACATGCCTTGCCTGTGCTTCCACATTTTGCATAGCCCAAGAGGCATAATAAAATTAAATTCATAAAAAAAATTGAACAATCAAACAGTTCAAACTTCACATGCCTTGCCTGTGCTTCCACATTTTCATTTTGATTTCAGACTTCAGTCAAACAGTTCAATTATGTGACTGTCAAACAATTCACATGCCTTCCCTGTGCTTCCACATTTTCATGCATTCAGCTGCCAGCATTCTGTCAAACAGTTCACATGCCTTGCCTATGCTTCCACATTTTGATTTTGCTGCTTGCATATCTTGCAATATTGCAATTCATGAGACCACATTTCTTTCTAAGTTTTAGACTTCTAGTTTATACTTTATAGGTCTGATTTTTAAATTTTTTTTGTTTACATCGTCGGTCTGATTATTTTTTATTTTTTAACATTGTTTTTGCAGCATCATCATCATAATGAGTTCACACAATAGAAGTGATGATGAACCAGACATTCAAAGTGCAAATGATTCATCAGATGACCCTGACTTTCAAATAAGAGGGGAGGCTGAGGGTGAAGTTGAACCACAAGTACAACATGGCTCAGCCTCAAATACTCAAACTACCACAAGTTCCATTGGTAGTAAAGATAATAGCTGCCCTTCAGAACTCCTTCAAGAATGGGCCAAGGGCCCCTTTGATCCAAAAAAACCTTTAAAACAATTTGCATCCAAGATAGCAGCAAAGCCTGGGGCAACTGGGGGCACTAGATTATGGAAGTGTCACATGTGTGAGCTTACATGGTTTGGCAGCATTACAAGAACTAATGCATATTTTCTTCTTGTTCGAGGCAAAGGTGTAGATGTATGCAAAGCTATGGCAAATAATTTGAAGTACAGGGCTGAAATTTTAAAATTATGGGGTTGTAATGAGGATGAAGTGCCTACATTTGCTACATTGCAACATAAGAGTATGGGTGATCAGATTTCAGCAGTGTCTACTTCTACTTTGCAGAGTCAAAGGCCACCAAATCCGTTCAGTTCAAGTGTAGCAGAGCCTAGGGGGAAACGTAAGATGGCATCTTCACAACCTATAGCAAGTTTATTCAATGTGCAGGCAAAGGATGAGGCAGATGATGCCATTGGCAAATTCTTCTTTGCCAATGGCATTCCATTCCACGTGGCTCGCTCTCCTTATTATAAGGAAGCTGTGTCAAAAATAATAAGGGCAGGACAATCATATGTGCCACCAGGGGAGAATAAATTGAGGACAACAATCTTGGATCAAAACTATTCCAAGATTAATATTTTGATGGAGAAGATGAAGAGAACCTGGGTCACAAGTGGATGCAGCATAGTCATGGATGGGTGGACCGACATTAGGCATCGTCCACTCATCAATATCATTGTCACATCTGTAGCGGGCCCTTATTTCCTTAGGGCTATTGATTGTTCAGGGCATAGCAAGGATGCCCATTATCAATTTCAGATCCTCAAGGATGTTGTAGAGGAGGTTGGGCCACAAAATGTGGTGCAGGTAGTGACAGATGCGGCCCATGTGTGCAGAGCTGCAGGGAGGTTGATTGAGGCAGCCTATAGACATATTTTCTGGACTCCTTGTTGTGTGCATGCTATGAATAATGCACTTAAGGACATGGGTAAAATCAGCTGGATCAAATCTATTGTCAGTGATGCTAGAGATGTGCAGATGTTTATCTGCAACCATCATCATTCACATGCACTTTTCAGGTCCTTCTCCAAGAAGGAATTCCTGAAGCCTGTAGAGACTCGGTATGCATCATACTTTATTCTCTTGGAGAGGATGCTTGAGTTGCAAGAGCCATTGCAACTAATGGTAATGACAGCAGAATGGAACAGATGGCCTGAGTCGAAGACACAGCAGGGATTGAGGGTTAAGGAGGTGGTGAAGAATGATGTTTTTTGGGCTGATGCCAAATATATTGTCTCCATCATTGAGCCAGTCTTCAAAGTTATTAGATTTGGGGATTCTAATGCACCTTCCCTTGGAGAGGTATACGAGTGCATTGATTCCATGCTTGATCAAATGAAGGCTAAAGTGCGAGAGAAGGACCCCACAATGCAATTCTACACCGAGCATATTTATCCAATCATTCAGCATAGATGGGAGAAACTCAACACTCCCTTACACATGGCTGCCTACGCATTGAACCCAAAGTGGTATGTGCCACGTCCCGGCAGAATGACACCTATGGAGGATGTTGAGGTGAAGGAAGGGTTCATGAAGGCCATTGACAAAATGTATGATCCTATAGAGGCCAGCTTGCTTCGTACTGAGTGGACAAAATTTGCTACTCTTTGGGGATATTCAGAGGCAGCCAAAGTAGATTTGGAGACTATGTCACAGGAGGACCCCAAGTTGTGGTGGACTATGCATGGGCCTAGATCTTTGATTACTACTCTAGCCATTCGTTTGCTATCCCAGGTCTCTAGTTCTTCTGCTTCTGAGAGGAACTGGTCCACTTATAACTTCATCCACTCTGTTAAGAGGAACAGGCTCACTTCTAGGAGGGCAGAGAAGCTTGTGGCTGTCCATAGTGCCTTACGTCTCATTGATCGCAGCACAACTACATACAAGGAGAGTCCAACAGCCAAATGGGATGTAGAGCCAAAAGAGCTAGCACAGATAGATGAGGATGCTACACAGACAGGGCTGGTTGGTATTGGTTTAGATGAGCTTGAGCATTCGGGTTCCTCGTCCGTTGGTTCCAGTGATGAGGAGATTGGTATGGAGCTTGGAGTTGGAGATCATTAGATCATTAGAGGCATCAGGCCATTAGCTATTTAGTATTTACTATTTTGTTTTTGAAGTTTGAAGTTCGAACACTGTTGTGTTTATAACTTGATACTTGATTGTAATTATGAATCATGACTATGAAATTTTGAAATTCAAATTATGAAACAACTAGTTCTCGTTCCAATCACAATGTCTATTAAGTTACAACTTACAAGTATATTTTCATTTTGATTTTCATTGTTTCAATGTTCACTAGTTCAATGAAATCATTGCAATGTGTTTAAACTCTAAAATTTACTTATTCCCTAGGCTTTTACAGTTATACATCTTTTTATAACTAATTTTTCAAGTACTATATGTATTTTAGCGCATCGCCCCCCTGCCGCCCCCCCGCCGCCGTCCCCCCACCGTCCCCTCACCGTCCCCAAACTTAGGCCCACCACCCCTGCGCCCCCGAAACCCGTCCCCTGCCGGCCCCCCCATCCCCATCCCCGAAACTCGGTGGAACTATGGTTCTTTGTGAAGAGTGGTGACTATCAAAAGGGAATCATGCTCTTTCATGAGGGGATAAAGGAGATAACTTGTGGGGGAATAAAATACATAACATGTTATGAGTTTGAGCAGAATTGGAGGAGATAAAAAAAGGGAAAATATATGTGTATCATGAATGAGCAGATTCGTTAGAAAAGATATAAGTTGCACCATCTAAAATAAGAATTTATAGGAGAGCAATTAAATGAATATCTTCTAAGTTTAAGGAGCAGATGTAGAAGAGATAAGGAGAAGAATATTTCTAAACAGCAAATCATTTATAAAAAGATATTCTCTAAAAATCAGATCATTGTGGCTGGGAAAATAAAGAGTGATTTCTGCAGATTGAACCAAAGCAAGGCTGTAAGTATTTTCTGTTTTCAAATAATTAGTTAGAAATATATTAAGGATGTAGATAATGATTTTAGTAAGGATTTTATGATGAGAATTAAAATAATAGCTTATGCTTATGTATTTAGAGAAAAGAAATCTGTTAATACATTATGAATTTAGATGTGGATGATTGGCAAGTAAATAGGGAATTTAAATAATAGTTAGTGGTTGATAAATGTATCTAATTATGAATGATAAATATATTTAAATATATTAAGATCGATAAATATATTTAAATATATGATGATTGATAAATATTTTATAGGTGGTTGATAAATACAATTTATACATAATAATATTTGTCTAATTGATGTTATTTATTATCGTCATTTTGGGGTATGCATGTCACTATTATAGTATTGCTAATATGTTATTTTGAATTGGACAACTAATGATGTTATGGTGATATATTCTATCATAATTATTGTGTGTGTAACCATATAAAGCAACCATGGAAGAAGTGAGGAAGAGACTACTAATAGGTTGAGCAGATACTAGACAACCTCCTAAGTACGCCACTCCGTGATGGTATGACTAAGTGCGCCTCGTGGAGCCAAGGGCGTGATATCTGCCATTGGGCTTAGGAGGGGATGTTTACGGGCCTTCTACAGTAAGCTCTTTCCCAACCTCTACATGGGTTGATTGATGGGGTTGATTCAAGGGGTTTCAACCATAAAAGGGATGGATAAGATAGCAAGGATAGGGAATGCAGATACAAGTTGTCCACCAAGTAGACCACCCCATGCGGAATGACTAGGTGCGCCAAATGAGGGCCAAGAGGGATGGTATATCCGCTCTTGGGCTTGGTGTGATAGCTTCGGGCAGACCTATCATGCTTTTCATCCATTTCCCCTTATGATCTAACTCTCAATGTAAATTATAAATATTATGTGGTTTAAAACATTGCATGATATGAATAGATAAACACTTATTATATGTCTGATTATGTGAATTATATTCCAACATTATTTAACATGATTTGTAGGACATAAACTGAGATTCATCTAGTTAAAGTAATTAATTGATAAGTTGTAACCCTAACTACACTAGCTTATATTTCTAGAGCAAAAATTTGGGTTTCCTCAAAAGGGGACATTACAAAAAATTGTATGGTAAAACTGATAAGATTAGGGGTTATCAAATTGATAGTGATTTGATGAATCTTGATCCAAAATGTTTTAACCACATCCAAGAATATATCTCCAAGATTAAGCAACTAAGAACACAGCTAAAGGATTGCAAGATTACTAAGGAGGATTTACAGTTGATTCTCAATGTGTTATCCAAGCTTGGTCTTGAATATTCCATGTTTGTTTTTGGCTTTCACACCAATAGGATTTATATGGGAACTGCATATGTTGTACCTACATTTGATGCATTTTCAAATCTTCTAATCCAAGAGGAAGCGAAGCTGATTCAAATGGGTCTCATCAAGATTTCCAAGTCACAAGCATTGGTGGCTAGTGAGCCTAAGGTGCAAAAAGAATTAGGGCATCCTGATCAAAAACAAAAGAAGAAAAAGAACAAGCCACAAAAAGAATTTGAATCCTCCTCCTCAAAAGGGGAATCATCTAAAAAGGAGAAGCCCACATGTGCATATTGCAAGAAATTTGGGCATGATGAACATCAATGTTATTTAAAACAAATTGATGAGTTGAAGCATCTTTTAGCAAAGAATAAAATCAATTTGCCTTCAACTATGTCAAAGGATTCATCATCTTCTTCTAAATCAAAGTCAAAGAAACAAAAGGGGAAAGCACTTGTTGCAATTGCAGATTCAGAGTCAGGGAAGTGGATCCTTGATTGTGGGGCTTCACATCACATGGCCTCATCACTGAGAATGTTCTCTTCATTTGAAACTTGTTCATCACAAAACATCCTGATGGCTAACAACACATATATGAGTGCTTGTGGGAAAGGATCTATTGACATAGACGAAAGATCATTCAATGATGTCCTTTGTGTTCCTTCATTGTCAACAAATATTCTTTCTATCTATCAAGATTGAATAGCCTTGATGGCCTGCTAAAGCAGTGTCATGAGAAGCCTACAATATCTTCTCCTTCAGTCTAGACTTTGGCACCAAGTAAATCCTACCCTTGTAGTAAATCGCATCGTCCACCACTCGATACCTGTCATCGTGAATCAACCCATCCATCAACTCACAAGCAAACTTATTCTTGGAGTACTCCGCCAACAAGAGGGACTTCCAATTTGCGGAAATCTCTGAAAGTGACCAAGCTGAAGGTCTCCTGGAGAGGGTGTCTGCCACCACATTCTTCTTCCCCTTCACATACTTTATATCAAAGTCATATGCTTGTATCCTGCTGACCCACTTTTGTTGTCTCTCATTCAAATCCCTCTGTTCCAAGAAGTATCTGAGACTATTGTGATCGGTCCTCACCACAAACTTCCCTCCAACTAGATATTGTCTAAATTTCACCAAGGCATGCATAATGGCGAGCATCTCCTTGTCGTAGATGGAGTATAGTCTCTCTGGTCCCCTCAACTTACGGCTCTCAAAAGCTATGGGGTGTCTATTTTGCATCAACACTGCTCCTATGCCCTCACCCGAAGCATCACATTCAAGAACAAACGGCTATGTGAAATCTGGAAGTAATGGTACCCTGAACGAAGATCAATCTTCGAAAAGTACACTGCCCCATGAAGTTCATCCAACAACTCATCTATCATGGGTATGGGGTACCTATTCTTAATGGTTTTCTTATTGAGAGCTCAGTAGTCAATGCACATACGCATAGTTCCATCCTTCTTCTTCACCAAGACAACAGAAGAAGCGAATGGACTAGAGCTCGGTCTAATGTGTCCCATTTCAAGCAATTCTTTGATTGCTTTCTCAATCTCATCCTTGAATTTTTGAGGATGACGATAGGGGGTAGTGATCACTGGCTTGGCCCCCTCCTCCAACTCAATGGTATGCTCAAAACCACAATCGGGTGGTCTCCCCGGAGGTATCTCTCCAAAACCCTATCATGTTTACCCAATAGCTCCTGAATGTCAACATGATATGGCTGCCCTGAATCTGAAGACTCCTTGGCGGTGATCAAACACTCTGCTGCCCAAGCTATGTCATCATGTCGAAAAATGCTCTCCATGCATCTAGTAGACACAACCTTGGCTGATCCATTAGCCATGCCTCTAAGCACTACTCGCTGCCCCTCTGCTGTCCTAAACTTAAGTTCCATGGTCTGAAAGTTCTGTGAACATTTCCCTAATGAGTGTAACCACTAAACTCCAAGTATAGCATGAGTGTCACACAAATCCACCACATAGAAGTCATCTGTGGTTATGTAATTGTTCAAGGTAATAGGCAACTACGGGACCCTCCGAGTGCATCTCAATTTATAACCATCTGCCACCATCACATTAAATCCTTCAAAGTCCTCTGTGGGTAGCGCATGCTTCTCAACTAGGGTTGCCTCAATAAAGTTGTGAGTGGCCCCACTATCAATCAACACTGCTATGCGATGTCCCTGTAAAACTCCTCTAACCCTAAAAGAGTTGAATCTAGGAGTGTCTGATAAGGTAGCAATGGTACCACTCTTACCCTCTCCCTAAGGATGTTCCTCATCTGAACTGTTGTCGTCACTATCCTAAGAAGGCCCGTCATCACTGCTCTCATCCTCAGACACAACCTCAATAAGGTGAGCCTTGCCTTTCCCTAGGCAACGATGACCTAGCTCCCAGCATTCCTTGCAATGGTAACAAATTCCCTTGATTTTGCATTCCTTGCAATACTCCTCAGCTGGATCACTTTTCTTGTTTCCCTTCTTTTGAAAAGACTTCTTGCCCTTGTTTTTCTGAGGAATGAAAGGTTTAGAAGGGGTTTTGTTGTCAGGTGTGGAGAACTCCATGTCTCTAGCTCTAGTGATGGCATCTCGTAGGGAATCGGCTTTGAAAGCCTTGATCCAACCACGAAGGGGTTCGGATAGACCCTCAATGAAGAGCATAACCAATCGCTGCTCCGAAATATCTATTACCATGACTGCCAACCGCTAAAATTCTGAAATATAAGCATCTACTGAGCCACCCTACTTAAGTTATGCTAACTCCCTGAAATGAAGTTCAGGATCCTTATGATCAAATCTATCTATCAGTTTTTCTGTGAACTCCAAATAGGATGTGATATTAGCATGTCCCAATGTGACAAGCCCATGGTACCACCATTCATGCGCTTCACCATCCAAATGTAGAGTAGCATACTAAATGGCTTCAGACTCCAGCATAGGATTAAGTTGTAGGTAAGTGTCCAACTTCTGGACCCAAGCTCTAGCTGTATATTTACCACACCCATCAAAAGAAGGGATTGCAAGTTTCCCAACCTTTCGCTGCAACTCCTGATTTTGCTGCCCTCTGTTATTGTTTCTTGGCCTATTCTTGTACTTGATGGTGCAAAATCTCCTAATGACATCGCCGCATGAAATTCATCCCCTAGAGTTTGGTATTCCCTGAAATATTTTGCGAAACCTTCTTCTTGAGCTTGCTGCCCCTGGGTTGTAGCACCATGTTTCCCCAAGAATTGAGGTATGAGAGGCCTTGGTGTCACCCTACTAGCTGCCCTAGCATTGCTCTAAGTTGTATCATTATTTATCATGACCACCATTATAACCGTTTTGACCATTATTGCCATTATTTCTATTGTTGTTGTTTCTACCACCCACAAGTTGTTGAACAAGTTGCGCTATTTGTTGTGCTATTTCATATTGACCTCTAGCTAGGTCATTCAAAATATGTCGGGTGTTGCCCTCAGGTATTTCTTCTCTATCCCCCATGAAATCAAGTGGTCCCAACCCTCTTCTCAATCTCCTATAATGAATGTCAAGTGGGTTGATATCTGGGATGTCTTCGTTCATAGGCGGTGAACCAGCCATGAGAGTTTCCACGCTACCACTTAAACAGTGGAGGGAAAAACATTACAATTCAAAACAATTCATCCACTTAGCAGGCATCCACTCAGTAGTGGGGATTCGCCACTTGAACAGTGGGTGAAAGATGTACATACAATATCAATTTCCTCCACACTGGTGGTAAACCATCTAGGGGCTAAAGTGTTTGCATCAAATTTCACAAGTAAATGCAGCAATAAAGATGACTGGATTAGTACTACTAATTCACAGCCTTACAATGAAATAAATCTACAATTTACAAGTGTATCCAAAGCACGTCAAACTATTTGTCTGCAAGTTTTGAGCTGAAATTGATAACTTTCTATTTTTAGCAAATTCGCCTTCGAGAGTTGATTTTAGGGTTTGCATGCGAAGTTTTTCAATGCATGTCTGGAGAATATTTCTAGGTTTTCAGAGACCTACGCGATGATATAACATGCAAGATGAGATGATGACTTTCAGCACTCAGCCTTCGGAGGCTATTTTTAGGGTTTGCATGTTGGAATTTTTAGTGCATGTCAGGTTATTCCTTATGGGTTTTTCAAGAGCTACGCAGTGATGTGACATGCAAACAGAGTTGGTCACTTTTTCGAGAACTTACTATTTTTAGCAGATCCACTCTGGCAGCCCCCCCCCAGCACTTCAATATCACAAACTAACCGACATGCAACAGAAACAGGGTCAAACGGAGATCGTTTAAGCAACATGCAAGTCAAATTAGGGTTTCCAACTTCGGGACCCAAAATGAGGGGTCAAACGCCAGAATTTTCGAAAATTGGTGTATCCTACTATGATCAGTATCTTTTAAGCTATCCACTGGTAAAATTTGAAGGCAATCTGAGCACTTACTATTTATAGTAAGGCACTCCAGAAACAAGCTATAAATAGCAAGTCAGCAGCAGACGCCAGTGTGAACAGGCAAGTCATCCCATGAGGATCACACCATTCAGATTTCAAGTTAAACGGAGTTGTGGAAGTCATGAAATCAAGCAGTTACTATAAATAGTAAAACACCTCTAGAAACATGCTATAAATAGCAAGTTGGCACAAGATGGCAATATGAACAAATCAACTAGATCATGAAGGTCCTGTGGCGAAAATTTCAAATCAATCCAAGCTTCAGAGGTATGAAAATCAGAGGACTTACTAAATATAGTAAACGAGGGCGAGCAAGCTAAAAATGCCTAAGTCTGAGAAATTTCCTTCACCCCCTGTCAAATGCCCCCAAGGTAAAGCTGGCAGAAGGATGGACAATTTCAAGTGTTGATAATTCCTGCTCTACCCCCTAAATGTGCCCTCAAGGAGAAGAAGCCATGAAAAATTTTCTAAGTTTGAAGTTAAGTCCTCCTCAGCATGCCAAATGCGCCCTCTTATGAAGTGAGGTTGGGAAAAGTTTCCAAGGCATGTAAAATTCCTTCACCACCCCTAAAATGCGCCCTCATCTCAAGGTGGTGATGAAAAAAATTCTAAGGCACTGAAATTCCTACTCCTACCCCAAAATGCGCCCATCTCTAGCATGTGTGAAGAAAAAAAAAATTCTAAGTGTTGGCTTATTCCTGCTCCTACCCCTAAATGCACCCATGTTAGGTGTGAGGCCAAGACAAGTTTCTAAGGCGTTGAAGTCAAACTTCCTGCTCCTACCCCCAAATGCGCCCACACTTCATGAAGACATATAAAAAGTTTCTAAGTCATAAGTCAAAGTTAAATCCTCCTTGACCCTCAAAATGTGCCCATCTCATCTTGCTTTGAAGGTGGATAAAAAGTTTCTAAGTGTGAAAATCTTGCAGGGGTCTCCAAATGCGCCCAACTTGCTAGGTTATAAGGGCGTTGGAAAAGTTGCTGAGTGTTAAGTTCCCCCTCAACACATGAAATGCGCCCAAGTCCAAGATGAAGCTAAAACGTATGCTAAGTGTTAATTCCTCCTCAACATGCTAAATGGGCCCAAATGGAAGAGAGATGGTGGTGAACAAATTTCTCTAAGTGTTGAAAATCCTCCTAGACCCCCTATATGCGCCCATCTCTAGAGGTGTGAAAGAAAAGTGACTAAGGCATTGGAAGTTAAATCCTCCTCAGTATGTAAAATGCGCCCAAGGATATTGAAGGTGTTAGCTCTGTGAAAATTGTCCAAAGCATGTAAAATCCCTCTGGACCCCTCATATGCGCCCATGCTAGAGATGATAGAATATTTTTCTAAATATTTAAATTCCACCTTCCTTAGAGGAATATGCCTAAGCTTGAAGAAGTGATGAAATTTTCTTGAGACATGGATAAAATTGGCAGTTGAGGAGTCAGAATACTCCAGCTTCATGAGATTGAAGAAGATTTTCAAGGCCAAGCAAAAAAATACGCCCAGAGGTGATAAATGAAGATAAATTTTGAAGAAAATACTTTTCTAAGGTTTAAAATTCAAAAATTAAATGAACCCCTTCGTTTGTAGACCCATGAATTTGATGCTTTCTTAAGGGAATTTTCTTCTGGGTATCGGACATCTCCGACAAGGAATGGATTTTAAAAATTTTTACACCTCGCCAAGGATTTTGAGATGAAGATTTTTTGTGGGCACTTGATTGATGAATTTCCTAAGGGGAAAATTTTAAAATTTTCTAAGGCAAGGAATAAAAGATGTTGAAGATAAAGTGCCTTGACTGGAGAAATTGAAATTGAATTGCCTAGATGAATTTGATTAAATTCTTCGTGAAAATAATTTTCTCGAGCCAGAGATGGATGAAATCAAATATCAGAGCCTCAGCTGGTGGAATAAATTTATTAAAGTGGATGCAGTTGAAGTTAATATTTCAAAAGATGATTTAAAAATGCTAAGTACGCCTTGACCAATGAAGATGAATCTTCTTGAAATTCTAGAAGGTCAAAATATTTCGGACGCCAGATGCCAAGTATTGCAGCTAACTAAGTAGGGAAATTCAAATTCCTGCAGTGAAACTGGCTAAAATTGGCTTCTTCTAGAATTCGACTTAGCTATATGAACTGTGAAGTTGTTTCATTTTTTCTCCATCAGCTGGCAAGTGCGACTTGAGCTCTGAAGTGAAGATTGCAGTGCAAGCTAAAACTTGGTGAAGAAGTTCGAACTTGGGCTCTAGTTGTGAGGGTGTTGAAGCTGAAGTTGAGCTTTGAGGGTGAATAAATTTGAAGCTGAGAAGTGTTGAAGCGGGCTTGGGTCAATTTTTTCTAAGTGCTGAAGTTGTATTGTTGCAAGTGAATTTTCTAAGTGTTGAAAGTCTGAAGTTGCTAAAGGAAGTGTTGAGGTTTGGAGATGAAATTCAATGCTGAAACTTCTCATTTTCGAAAATCTGTTGGCAGCCCCAATATAATTTATTTTATTTTTCTAAGTTAAATTGCTAATGACTATCTTTTGTTTTTGCAGAATGGCTGAAATAAGAGCAACTGGCAAGGAAAATAATGTTGAATCCAGCAAGGAAAATGCGTCTAAACAAGCTGTGATCAAGAAGTTGAGCAAGTCTTTCCTACTGGAGTCGAAGTTCTCTTCAAGGCTGGGCAAGTTGGCTAACACGAACTTGGGCTCTTTCAACATGGAAGCTTTCAGAAGTCGAATAATGGGAGTTGGAGGCCATCGTCCATCAATCACTTCACATAATATTGTCAGAAGTGGACTTTATGTAGCTGCTGGTTTTCCACCAGCAATTTAGTGTCTAGAGCTGATTATGGAGTGTGCTAACTGCTACGACCCAAAGCACAGGTCTATTGTCTCACCTGATTGCAGATTGTTTGCCAACCTCACGCCTGTAGCTATTTGCAAAGCATTTGGAATTCCTTCACATGAGAAGATGATCTACAAAACGAGAGAACGTGCTGAGCGGATGTATGCTTCAACATTTGAGAGATGTGCTGATATGATTAACTCTCGTTGGATGAACAAGCCCAAGCCCTCTCGCACGAAGTTGCCGAAACAAATAATCTCAAATGATTTGAAGCAGGAGTATTGTGATTTGATTATGATGCTCAGCAGAGTTGGAGGTTGTCCCCAGGCGTTCATCTTTGAGCCGTGGATGTTCTATTATATCAATCTTGTGCTGGAAGGCAAGGAGTTTATTAATTGGGCGGTGATGATCAATGATAATTTGCACGAGCAGCTCCGAAGTGTGAGGAGAATGAAGACATTCTACATGGGCTCACACATCATCTACATGCTGGCTCGTATGACGAAATACAGAGGAATATCATACAAGGAGACTATTGGGTGTGGCTCTCATTAGTTCAAGATTCATGAGGCTTGTCCACAGCTGCACTTGACAAGCACATCCCATTATAAGAGAGTTAATGACGCCTTCACCATGCACATAACGAGATCACTTCAGCAAAGAACTCATCACAGGATCTCAAAGGAAGCTCAAGAATTGATAGAAAGGTACGGGTGTTGGTTCATCCAATTTTCGAAGTTTACTTATGTTAGG